>JABSTQ010005175.1:0-51698 GCA_013358835.2 Ixodes persulcatus
GCTGTCGACATAAAGAAAACCGTCTCATTGAGTCATCAACTCATTTTTTCATACAAGAAGTCGCCATGACGGAAACTCCGGTGTCCGCATCCACTTGCACACAAGTGCAAGGCCATTTCCAGGCACCGCTCATCTAGTTTTTTTGTTTTTATTTTACCCTCAGGAAAGAGGGATCATTGAGTGGAGGGGCCTTACAAAAACATTTTATAAGAATGAAGAAAAGCACGCTGTAGTCAACATAAAATATTACACATTAAAGGAACATTGGATTTTGATATGCAAAATATTATAGAACATTGCTAACAGCTTCACGAAAGCTACCACCTTCCGTGAGGCTCACTGAAGAGGCAGGCAAGCTGCTCCCTTCAAAGCTGGTTTTTGGAATGAAAGAATATAAGTAGGTTAGTGTGTATTGATAAGGTATGTTTACTCTATGACAATGGTCTAGACCCTAAAACATAGTGAATGCAGGTTTTTCCAGCGAGATCTAAGCAATTGATTTTGAAGATAAATCTTATAAAATAGAGAGGCGAGATAGTTTTCCGCGAGTGGAGAGGGAAGTAAGATTAAGAGATGATTTTATGATAGTTACGCTGGTAGTGCGCTGATAATTTGAAAGAATAAAGTAGACGGAGCGATTCTGCACAGCTTCCAAGGTATTTATTTGCGTGACCTGGCCGGGGATCTTTAGTGAATGCAGCATATTCAAGGTTCGAGCAAAAATAAGTAGCATACAGCTTTTTTTTTGTTTGTGAGTTTTTTAGTTTTCTTTACTTATGCGACCTCCTGACTGGACGAAGCTTGTTGAGCATCATGTCATTAATCACATACCTACAACAGGTCCACGAATCTTCGCCCATTCACGCCGTCTAGCTCTGGAGTAGCTCGAAGTTGCTCGAGGCGAGCTAGAGAATGTGCTAGAGCCCAGGATAATACGACCATCCTTCAGCAGTTGGGCATTTCCGTTACACTTGATCTCCAAGGAGAAAATAGATTGGCAACCATGAGGAGATCACCGCGCTCTGAACAATAGCTCCGTTCCAGACCGGTACCCGCTCCCCCATATGCAGGTCTTCACCACCAATCTTCGAGGCTTTACCATCTACGCGAAGATTGACCTCACCCGAGCCTACCATCGAATTCCGGTAGCTGAAGTCGACATCCCCAAAACAGATGTCACTACGCTGTTTGGCTTATTCCGATTCCTCCGCATGCCTTTTCTCCTTAGTAATGCGGCACAATCATTCCAACAATTTATTTACGATGTGACGCGGGGTTTGCCTTTCGTCTTCTCGAAAATTAACGACCTCCTGGTCGCGAACTCATCCCCAGTTGAGCACACTGCGCACCTCCATCTCATTTTTAACGCCTTGCCAAACATGGCATGATTATCAACGCCACGGAGAGCGAGTTTAGAGTGCCCGAACTCGACCATCGTCTTTATAGCTCAGAAGTTCAACCTCTGCCTGTCAAAGGCACCAGCATTCAAGGCTTTTCGAGGCCAGCATCATTCACCAAACTCCGCCGGTTTATCGACCTCATGAAATTCTGCAGACGCTTTATTCTACACTGCGCCAGGCTGCTCCGGTCACTTGACCTCTTCGGCAAAAGTGGACCGTTTACATCTCCTCTTTCTTGGAATAATATCGCTGATCAACCGCTTTGCGAAGCGAAACGAGCGTTTACAGAGGCCACCACTCTGCAACATCTGAAGTACGACGCGGCGATGTCGATTATGACGGATGCCTGGTCTATCGCTGTTGGAGCCGTACTTCAACAGCGGATCAACGGCCAGTGGCCCCCGTTCGCTTTTTCTTCGAAGCCGAAGCCCACACAAACGCGCGACAGCGCGTTTTGTTGTGAGTTGCTGGCCTCCTAATTTGTTGGTCGCCAGTTCCGACGCCTTGTTGGAGGAAGAGAATTCGCAATCTGGACAGACCACGAAACCCTGACCAATGTCATTTCCACCTCTTGTTCCAATTGCAACCCCACCACGTGAATTACGTCAGTTGGCTTTTCTATCAAAATTCACTACCTACATTCGACACGCGAGAGGCGCGGACAACGTGCCTGCCGACGTCCTAAGCCGTGTTAAGGCTGTTGCACTACCTAAGCTCCTCGACGCAGCAGAACTTGCACGTCTGCAAGCCGCCGATGAGGGGATTAAATCACTACGCGCGTCATCTTTGCAACTGGAGGACGACACTTTTCTAGGAAACATCATCGTCGTTACAATTGAAAACGAGCGTGTTGGTTAATATATACAAAACTTGAAAGTACAAAATGTTGTTGCTAAATGAAAGAAGTCCCGTACCCGCCCTCGTCCTCGCTGTTTTATACTTTCAAGTTCTGTATCATTGTCGCATGCGATATTAGAATCGGAACGCCGCGGCCAGTCATTCCTGCTCCTCTAAGTTGAAAACTCTATGACGAAAAACAAAGCTTTCACACTCGGGCATTTGGACAATACAAAAGTTCATTATGAGTAGATCCGTGTTGCCCCACATCAAGAGAGGCATCCGGGACAGGGCACGTTACTTTCATTTCCTTGTCAACAGGCCAAGGTGCGTGGAAACACTGTGCCACCGACCACGACCTCCCTCCAACCAGATGCACTGTTTGAAAAAAATGACCTTGACCTTGTCGGCCCTCTCCATCATCGCAGGGGCACCGACAGCTCCTCACCTGCATCGCCTGGCTCACGAGATGGCCAGATGCGACACCTTTACCTAAGATCACTGCCTCCACAGTCACCACCGCCTTTACCTCAACCTGGGTGTCCAGATGCGGATGCTCTTCCGAGATCGTCACAAGCACAACATTGCTTTCGCGGGCCTTCATATGTAACATGTTTATGATATGAATAAAATTATTATTATTATCATTATTATTATTATTATTACCCATGAATGACAATTCGGTTCGTCGCTATTTACAGACCTTAGCCATGTTTTTTGAACGACGACAAAAAGAACCACAGCTTACAATCCGCAGCCCAATGGTGTTGTGGAACTGTTTCACCACGATCTAAAATCGGCACTCACGGCACACGGAAATCTGAACGAGCGAGGTTTTGAAGTATCTCTTGTGCTGCTTGCCATCCTCACGGCCCACGGAGGAGACGTTGACCTTCCACCGCCGAGCTTGTTCATATAATACGGCTAAGCTTACCATCGGGCGTTCTTGAGGCCGACAGAACAACTTCAACAAGACCTGTGGTCTAGGCTGAGGCTATGCGGCAGATAAAGAAAACCTTTCTCCCCAGCTTCTTGCCCTGGGTACTGTTTCCGTCCAGCGAGTTTATCAGACCACACTATGCGGGGAGTAGCCTTTCACGATCACCTAAGCTTCGTTTACCATGCGAGTACAATCATATCAAAGGCACGCCAGGAAGCTGAGCTTTGTAATTCACATAAAACGCGGCTCCCTCCTCGCCTTCTTTCGAGTGTGGAGCCCCCACTAGAGGGCCCAACATGATGCCCTGGAAATATCAACGCAGGGCCGCTTACACTCCTTGCCGTCGCAGTGTTCCTTGCTCCGCTCATTCGCCTTAGAGAGAAGTATCAAACTCCGCCCTCTTAAAAGCTGCAAGATAGCATAGCATCACTCATCGCAAGGAAATAGCATCTATCGCTCTCTACTGCAACCTTAAAATCGTCTCGTGAAGCCTGCAGAATCTCCTCGCCTAAGCAGCCGTACGGGCGGACTGCAACCTCTCTTAACACGAACACTACGCCAAAAGGACACCTAACTCTTGGCGGTCGGCCAAACGTGAAAGTCTCTACGCTCTGGATTGGTTGGGTCAACTCCCACCGACTCTAACGACATGAGGGCACTCTGCCGACAGGCACCAAGGCAACTTACTTCTTGAAGTGCGGACACGTTTGCATACTCTCTTCCTACCTCTCCGTTTCTCTTTTATTTAGACCACCCTCAAATGTCCTCTTGGTCATCATCTTTACGTATCTTAAAATCATGCGTCCGTCTAGTTTCACTGGCACACCAGGCCAACTTGGTATGCTCTATAGCCTTTCTGCTATGCTGTGGCTTTCCTGGGCCTGAAAAAAATGTATATCTTATTATTATTAAGGTGGGCCGGCGATAGAAACGTCGACCCCGCGGCGGCCAAGGACCACCGCGGAGGGATGCCGCCGGGGTTACTCCGGAAGCAGAAAATGAGAAGTAAGCCTCTGTTTGTGCGGCCCGAATACGTCCACATCCCTGCTTAAAGGGGCCCTGCAATCATATTTAAGCGTCTACCATTTTTGCGGTTTCCACGTCGCTTGGGGTTCGGGCAAGCCAGCGGGCACGGAGAGAGTAACTAAATATCAGTGCGTCATATTTTAACTGGACGACGCGGAAACCTCCTCCACCGACGAGGGCGACCCGCGGTACTGAAAGCGCGCAAAATGTGACGTTTTTGGTCCTGGGCTTACTACTGGTCAGAGCCTCTAAAAGCTTTTTTTTTTAGTCGAGATACAAAATATAAGTGTCGCGAACCGTTTCAATTATGTATGAAAGTAGTTTTTGTTCAGTATTTTAGATCAGAAAAGAAACAAATGCAGTTTATAAAGTACGAAAACAAGAAATGACCCGTCGACATACCTGCCACCAAGCGGCGGAAAAAGCGGCGCATATTAGAAAGGGCTAGTTGGATGAGGCGCCGACGAACGGCGAGCGTAGAAAGGTCCCAGAGCGTAGAAAGGCCATTTGGCGGTATGGCAGCGCGAAGTGGCTCCCGTTCTGTAGTGATCTTTACCCCGTGTTTGCTGTCGTGTGTGGCCAATGAAGTGTTATATCGAAATAGTCTTTAATCGCGCAGCAAATGCAATGCGAGCCGCCTTGGCCGCCCGCTTCATACAGCCTATCCAACACACGCTTTAGTGGCGCCCTCTCGAGCCGTCGATACGGAGTGCGGCAGCCGTGAGCGCTCGATTAGCTCACTATCCCTCCTCTAGTTTACGGCCACTCAAGCCAGGACCTACGACGTCATGAAGGAGGTTATGTTTTGCTTGTTTTTGTAATTCTAATTTGCCTATAACTTTTAAAATAAAGCGAATTTTGCGAAAAGAAAAGTTTCATTAAGTTACTACGTTCAGTGCGCTTAGGTTCGGTGCAAATTAAAAACCAGTAAAATAGTCATTGCAGGGCCCCTTTAATGAGTTCGCTCATTGACGAAGTCACTGGCCAGGCCTGTGCGTTTCATCAACCACAAAACTGACTTCTATAACTGTGCGTCTGCATGCAATTTATGGGGAAATGAGGAGCGGGACGTAATTTAACGGAAGTAAAATGGCGTTTCGTGGAACGAACACTATGCGTTCAGAGAGGAATAAACGCATTTTGACTTCCCAATCATAGGCTCGTCTTCATTCCGAATAAAGCCCGGAACGTATAAAAATTGAGTACCAGCAGATGCTATTTAAGTTTCCCCACACCTCGGGCTAACTCAGTCGTTCACGACGCAAAAACGAACTTGAAACACTGCCTCAGCACATTGAATCACATAGGGCGAAAGTTTTTCATCACAGCGTCATCGAGATTTCTATTATAAGATACGTCACGCCAAGGCGTCCTATACCATTACATATTTTGTATTGCCTGCTCAAGAAATTTCTCGATAGCTTTAGTGCCGTAAGAATTAATATAATTACAGTGGGGTAAAAACACTTCTTTAAAGGGGCTAGAGTTTCATGCGTATTTCTTTGCTCGGAGGAGGTTAGAAAAGGCAATAAACGTTATGATAAGTTGGCTAATGAACTTTATCGTGGTAATTAACCTTTTAACGACCAGTCTTGTGGATCAGGTTTTCACTGCAGATTTGACGGCAGTTACAATAAGAAGCTTAATTTATTGAAAGTATGTCAAAATGTCAATGGTCTTTCAAGAATCGACAAATCACCTTTCGCGTATTTATTGGCAGATTCCCAAAGACTATTATGCACGTAAAGCGCCGAAATTTCCATGCATGCATTGCAATGTGACCTGGCTGTTCCGTGCTCTGTTACGTTTCCGATGGTTTCGACGACGGAACGGCTGCCGAGAAACAGACAGACTCTCCGCTGCTGGGAGACGAAGTGTGTTTATTATAAACGCAGGCTGGCGTTTATGAATCTTGTATCCAATCAGGACCGGGCACAAATAAAGAAATACAATCCCGCGCCGCTCCCAATAATCTTACCAGGAAGCCAAGAAAAACGCATAGCGTAGCACAGCACCGCAATTGTTACAGCTCGGCCAATGTTACCCAGTTCGGAAGCTGGTCAACAGGCTGACGCCTCTCGAGTAACTGGAGACGCAGGAGCTGTCAAAGCATTCAAATGGCGAGAGTCGAGTTGTGGTCCTTTTGGCCGTTTTGGCCTCGACATAGTTGCCTGCTCCCTGGGGATGTCGGAGATAGGCATCTAGAACGCCGAAGGACTTGGTAGATGACTTCAAAGTAGTACTCTTGCGAGTCGTGGGCAAGTGTCCAGGCTAGAAGGCCACAGTCGTCAGGTCTTGAAAGGGTCGCTCGGGCCAGGCTGCTGAAGCGCGGCAAGACGCCGCTCTGCTTCTGAACTGAAGGTCCAGAGTGGCAGGGCAGGGGGTTGGAAGAAGAAGGCAGCCGGAAAGGTGTCGGATATTTGGGCAGTCTGCAGCAAGCCGAAGTGCTGAAATGACTTGGGGGACGAGCGGCAGAAACGACATCGGAAGCAATCCGGCGCAACAAATCAGCAAGGCAAGACCCCTTGAAATCATTAGGAGCGGAATAATGCAACGCACATTCTGGACAAATTTAAGTGCTGTCATAAACCTTAGCATCGCAAAATCGCCAATTAAAAATTTGCAAAAAAAAAAAATGTTTGTGCGGACTTTCTTGCAGAACTGGAACACTAAGAAATCCGGCTCAGGCAATTGTCATTGGTGTGATTTTTTTTTTCTGTTGCGCCGCACCGGGAAAGTAATTTGGAGTGCCAGGCTCCGCCTCAATAAACAACCGTTTTTGTTTGACATCTGATTAAGCCACACGAGAGGGCAGTGGTTAGTCTCGAAAATAAAGATATTTTCAGATAGCACGAGAGTTTTCGATAGCCCATACCATACAAGCACACTCTTTGTCTACTGTGCTATATGCCTGTTCGCGTGTTGTTAGTTCTCCGCTGGCGTAGACAACAGGATGTTCCTCGTCCTTCTCGTTTACTTGACTGAGGACTACGCCCAGACCACGGTTGCTCGCGTCACAGTGCACTATGAAGGTGCGCGTGTAGTCTGGTGAAGCGAGCACAGGATCGTTCACTAAATGCTCCTTGATCCTGAGAAAGGCGTTCTTACGTTCCTCAGTCCAGCGCACGACATTTGGCTCTGCCTTGCGAAGTGCTTCTGTGAGTGGGCCAGCGACGTGCGCAAAACTAAGAATGTAATTTCGGTAATAGTCGGCTAAACCGATGAAAGAACGCATATCCATCTTTGGTTTGGCAAACAAAAATTTTTTATGACCATAACTTTTCTTTTGGACGGGCGTCGCTTCCCTTGCCCCAAAACGTGGGCCAGATACTGAACTTCAGCATTGGCGAGATGACATTTTCTTGTCCCCTGACGGTAACGACATGTCAAGTACCGTGTCCAACGTCCTCTCGATATTTAAGAATTGTTTGGATCCTTTGCACATAACCCATGAACTTCCGGTTGAAGAGGCCCTTAGGTTCTTAGATCTCAGACTGTTTTTTATTTCTCATCAAACTTGTCGGTCATACGCTCCGAGGGGGAAAAAGCCACTCCTCCATTATCAATCGGCCTACTTCAAATTAGTTAGGAGGGGCGTAGTCCCCCCACCCTATGCCTTACAAAGGACATCAAAATGTCATGCCCGCATACTGTAAAAACCAGCTTTGACGCGCAGATACCTAGGCTACTATCAGGGGGGTACCCTATTCACGTATTAATATCTGTCGCAGAAAAACTCCTTTACAAAATCAAAAATCCCGATGTAATCCAATGTAAGAAGAGGGACCGAAACCAAAGGCCAGAGGTTGTGCCTTATATTCACCATATTTCTCATGGGTTAAAAAATAGGCTACGGCGTAAACGTCAACGTAGTATTTTCTGCTCCATACAAGCTCTTTAGTTTATGTAAAAAAGTCAATTCATCCTCCCATAGAACCTTAGGTTGTACAAAAAAGCACGAGACTCGTTTTGTTCCATGCTCTAAAAGGGTGGTTTATGCGATTCCCCTCTCATGCGGTAAACAGTATGTTGCGCAAACCGGGAGGTGTCTCAAGACCGGCTACAAAAACATCACTATAACAGAAATAGAGTAATATCAGGGAATCTAAGCACCCATTGCCCGGATTGCGGGTGTTCCGGGGACCTGGGTAACTGCACTGTTATTGCCAGAAGTTTTAATCAGCTAACCCGAGAGATCATCGAAGCTGAACAAATAGCCAGGTTTGACAAACAATGTGTCAGTGTCCCATCCTTAGCTTTATCAAAAAAAGAATTGGATTATCTCGAGATAACATCAAAGCACCAATAGTGATGGGGAATTTTTCGTTTAATTTTTATTTTTGTTTTTATTTGTATTATTTTTACTTTTATTATTTTTAATTTAATTTTTGAATTTTATTTTTTTTTATTTTTCAATTTGTATTGTTTTTATTGTTTCTTATTTTAATTTGTTTTCTTTTTTATTTAATTTTTTCTAATTTATTTTTATTTTAATTTTTAATTTTTTTTGCAGTTGTCATTTATTTAGTTATTAGTTATTTAATAATGTTTACTGACCATTTGGTTTCTGGTGTGTAAAAATTTAAAATGTTCTCATTAACGGCGAAGGAGAAGAAGTGGAAGATTTGAGGAAGAAGAAATATAGGGACTGAGTTGTTAGTCAGCGCTGCGAGTCTGTTTCCTTCTTGTGTGCCTGTGAGTGTGACTGTTCATCCGCGCTGTTCCCTCCAAGCATGAATTACCAACTAGCTCAAGCATCCACATTATCAAATCCAGTGGCCTCGTGGCTGACAAAGCGCAATGCAAAAAGCATTGGCGGAACAGCTGTGTCCCAATCCGTTTTCTTTTCGTAACGAAGCGCACACAAAATGCGCTTTATTATCGAGGAATACTTACCAGCTCGCCTGCACTCAATCACTGGATGGATGGTACACGGAGCTGTGGTGAATGGCTATGCCACATTTATCTAGGAAGTTTGTGGTCAGCGCACTGGTGAAGACTAAACCCTGATTAAATTGGATGTCGCTTAGAAATCCGACTCTCGAAAGACGCCGAACAGCGCGATAACGACTGCCGTAGAGCTTAGCTCGGGTAAAACGGATGCGTCCGGGTACTTTGTTGCAGGACAAAGAAGCGTCAACAGGTACTTGTTTCCTGCTGCGGTTGGTGGTTACGGGCCAACAATCTCTACCACCAAATTACGGAATTGTTCACCAATTATGGGTACCTGATCCAAAGGTGCCTTGACCTCATTTGGTGTACCCGATCTTTGGCAAACAGTGCACGAGCGTACCCAGTTACCAGAGTCTTTGAAGCACATCGGCAAGTGATATAGTCGTTTAGCAACCTGCTCTTGGTTTTGTTTATTCCCAAATGGCCAGCCCAACTGTCACTGTGAACGAAGCCCAGACGCGCTGTACGATAGTTCTGTGGCACTATACTTCGTTTCAGCTTCGGTCCGAGCGTGGCCGATGTTATGAGCCGAAGGGCCAATCAAACAGCTTAAGAGGCACAACGTCATGACGTGCTCTCTTCAGTTGTTAGGACCAGCGGGTATTCGCCGTCTCTCTGTGCGTGCTCCTCCGCCGGCTAGTCTTATCAAACGCAGAGAGCACGCCATGACGCTGCGCTTTTTGCGGCGTTTGATTGGCCCTTCGGCTCATAACATCGGTCGCGCTCGGACCGAAGCTGAAACAAAGTATACCAGCTGTTCGAAAGATCGGTACGAAAGACCGTCTTTCGTAACAAAATAAATGCTTCTTTTGCGTTTACATCTAGTTTTTTTCCCGGCACGATTGCAGTGACGCATCCTCTGCCTGCTCCTTTCTTAGTGTGTGCTTATCAACCTTCACCAAACGCTGAAAGTTTTTGCTGACTGGGGTCTCTCGCTTTGATTGCGAAGTTGCGGTCTCATTATCGTGGAGCTCTGGTTCAGACGCGGATGGAACGGCGGTGACTGTCTCGCTCGTGCCATTTTCTTCTGATACCGCGACAGCATTCGTCATGGTAGCCTCCTGCCTTCGCTTCGTGTCCGCCCTTGTTGTCACCATGACGGGTTTTACATCCGGCTCTATCCCTGCATTTTGTAATTCTCGCATTCAATGGTTGGAAAAAATATAGGGAATTTTGAGGGAGGTTATCGGAAACGTCGGCTTCCGTATGGAACTCGCCAAAGGCGTTTTCCATTTTGACTTTCACTACAGGCAAGCACTTTGTGCCTGGTTCGAGTGCCTGCCGTACTCATACACATGCACCTGTGAAATGTTCAGGCTGAACGAATGACGGGTGAACAACATCGAAAGTTGCACTTGTGTCTCGTGACACTTTTCACAGTCATATCGTATGTGTAAGGCAGAATCAAGTCACTCTCTTCCGTAAGCAGGTTAACAGATACACTTGCTTGCCGGCAGCTCGTGGCGATATGTCCTGGCTGTTGGCACATAGAGCTAATTAACGGCCGCTTTTCTTCGAACTTAACTTTTTGCTTCCTCTTTCTTGGCCGTTTGGGGCTGCTCTGCCTTCTCGGACGCGTTCGCCGAGCTTGTTTCCTTTTAGCCTTTTTGAAACCTTCTGCACGGTCCCCAAGGTTTCTTTTTTTGCAGTTTATCCGAACTATCCACCCTACGGGAGTAGCTAGATTACCTGTCATTCGCGAAGGGTTTACATTCGGTTTATCATGAATCCGCAGGCGCATCGGCTCCAAAAGAGTTCCGTAGAACTGTTCAAGAGCAATAAGCTGAATGAAACTCAGTTTATCCTCGTATGGGCTCGCGCTTCTGAGCCATTCCTCCAGAAAGCTCATGGCTCTGTACGCAAACTCAGAGTACGATTCGCCTTGCTGACGCCTTGTTTTACGAAACTATAACTTTGCCCCTCCCCCCCCCCCCCCCCCCCTAAGCTGAAGTTTCACCTCGTCGTAGTCACGCGCCTCTTCGACAGTCGTTCGTGCGATTACGTCTGCAGCCTCGTTTGGGAGCAACGCCAGGAGCCGTTGCGACCAAGTGTCCTTCCCAAACCCTGCATTTTTACATGTCCTTTCGAAGTTCACGAGGTACAAGCTGATGCCGTTGCCAACAGAAAATGGCTGAATGAAACCGCGCATGCCGAAGTTTCTGCGGCGTGTGGCTATCTCAGATGCGGCTGCACTATAGACCCTTTACAAAAAACAGCGCCATCTGTTGAACGCAGCGGCAATCAGCGTCAGCCGCCATCTTGCAGGGTTGGCGGCGGCAGCGCCAGTAGCGCCGTTACGGCATTCCACTTGGAGAGACGCGACGTAAACAAACATAGCACCGACAGGCCGGAAACTCCGAAGAGGACGCAAAAAAGTCCCCTACGACCACTAGCCGACGCCAGCATTGATGGCATTCCCCTCGGAGATACGCGACATCAAGAAACAGCACCGATTAGCTGAAAACGCCGAAGCGGACAGCAAACAATCCGGTGAGACCGCTGGCCGACGCGATTACTTCGATGACATTTCCGTCCGAGAGACGCGCGACGTCAAGAAACTGCGCCGACATGACGAAAACGCCAAAGCGGACGCCAAAAAAGTCCCTTACGACCGTTGTTAGCCGACGCGGGCAATTCGACGACATTCCCCTCAGAGAGACGCGACGTCAAGAAACAGCGCCGAGAAGCCGAAAACGCCGTAGCGGACTCCAAAATGTCGCCTACGACCGCCGCCGACGCGAGCACTTCAACGATATTCCCTTCGGAGAGACGCCACGTCAAGAAACAACGCCGACAGCCCGAAAACGCCGATGCGGACGCTAAAAAGCCCCCTACGACCGCTAGCCGGCGCCAGCACTTGGACTACATTCCTTTCAGAGAGACGCGACGTGAGGAAAGAGCGCCGACAAGCCAATAACGCCGATGCGGACGCCAAGAAAGCCCCCTACGACCGGTAGCCGACGCGAGCACTTCGACGACATTCCCCTCAGAGAGACGCGACGTCAAGAAACAGCGCCGACAACCCGAAAACGCCAAAGCGGACGCTAAAATGTCCCCTACCACCGGTAGCCGACGCGAGCACTTCGACGAAATTCCCCTCAGAGAGACGCGACGTCAAGAAACAGCGCCGACAGCCCGAAAACGCCCAAGCGGACGCTAAAGTGTCCCCTACGACCGGTAGCCGACGCGAGCACTTCGACGAAATTCCCCTCAGAGAGACGCCACGTCAAGAAACAGCGCCGACAGCCCGAAAACGCCGATGCGGACGCTAAAAAGCCCCCTACGACCGCTAGCCGGCACCAGCACTTGGACTACATTCCTTTCAGAGAGACGCGACGTGAGGAAAGAGCGCCGACAAGCCAATAACGCCGATGCGGACGCCAAGAAAGCCCCCTACGACCGGTAGCCGACGCGAGCGCTTCGACGACATTCCCCTCAGAGAGACGCGACGTCAAGAAACAGCGCCGACAACCCGAAAACGCCAAAGCGGACGCTAAAATGTCCCCTACCACCGGTAGCCGACGCGAGCACTTCGACGAAATTCCCCTCAGAGAGACGCGACGTCAAGAAACAGCGCCGACAACCCGAAAAGCCCAAGCGGACGCTAAAATGTCCCCTGCGACCGGTAGCCGACGCGGGCAACGCGGGCACCTCAACGAAATTTACCTCGGAGTAACACGAAGCAGACGTTGGTAAGGTCGCACATAACGGAAGCACCGACCACGCCATGCAGGAGCGAGGTAAATAAGAAAGTATCGTTGGAGAGAGCAGCACCTACAGCCGCACGCGCGTCCGGGCGTCCGGAACAACCCTGCAAGATGGTGTCGGCCGCCCAATGTTGCGGCACTCGTTTAGCGGATTTTCACCGTTGCCAGATATTTTGAAAGGGGTCTATTCTCGAGTTTGTGAAGTTGAAACTCTTAACTTCAACTCAACTTCACGCTCTCTTAATACAAGAGAAACCGCCTCCCAGCATTCCTTTATGTCGTCAGATCTACCCCGCATTTGGTTATTGCGCTAACAATTTCCTGCATGCGCTTTGCCTTCTGGATGGTTATGCCTAGCTCTGCAGCCAGCATAACGAGCTGGGGTTTCGTTAGCGACGTGAGATTCCTGATGCCCTTGAAGAAAACTAATGCATTTGAAATATGTCTAAATGTATTTTAATGCACTTTAAAAACTTTTTTTTTTAATTTTTAATACATTAAGTTACAATAAAAATACATTCGTCAGCTTATCACTTACTATCAAAATGTATTTCTAAAAATAAAAAAAAAAATGTGTATTAAAATGATTATATTACGTTCATCTCAAATACATTTAAATGCATTACTACTTTGATTGTCCCTTCAAAATGGATTTCAAATACATTTGTGTTAGTATAAATTAGATCGCTCAGCATTAAAACATATTGTTTCTCAGGCGCCTAAAAAGACAAATAATACACGAGGCAGGCTTCGACAAAACCTGACTTCTAAAATCAGGGAAAATTTTGAGCAAAACGTTTGTTTGTGTTTTTTTTATGTACCCATTTTAATCTCAATCACCGAATTTTGAAAAACAAATTCCACGTTGTTTTTTTTTTGACGGTTGGCAACACTGTAGTAGAAGGCCAGAAGGGAATAGCAACCAGATCCAGCCAACTGGTTTCTGTTGTCTACTATCGACTCCGTGAGTTTCTACGTTTTTAGCCGGAAAACGTCTGAATCCTCGCTGAAAAGTTCCTGGAGGTCTCCATGACTGTTCAAGAAAAGCATACAATACACTCTAAGAAATGCCTGCGCGTGTACTTACCCGCAAAACACTGAAAGAGCTAATCTCTGCGGTCTACGAAATCAGCTCAGCGAATGATGAGGTGGAACATCCGTTGAGACCTAAAACTGAAGCCCCCACGCAGCAAAGAGTTGGCCAAGCATTGGCCAATGGCTGGCAATGGTCCTTGGGCCAGTGTCCAGACAGTGGCCAGAGATTGGCCGATGACTGGCCTTTCTCTGCCATTGGCCACTGGCCATCAGCCAAGTATTGGTCAATGAATGGCCACACTTTGGCCACTGGCCACAAGACCATCCCCAGCCACTGGCCATTGCTTGGCCAAAATTCGTGCTGCTTGGGTCTGCGCTGTGGCATTACGTAATGCATTGCGTAATGCCACAGCGCAGAATTCATTTTTAGGTCTAAACGGATGTACCGTCTCATCCCTCGCCGAGCTGATTTCGTAGATCGCAGATATTGGCTCTTCGAGTGTTTTGCGGGTAAGTAGACTCACAGGCATTTCTTAGAGTGTACGTTTCTTGATCGTTCGTGTAACTTTTCAAGCTCCGAGGGGCACATTTCCATCGTGAAGTGACGGCCGATTCAACATGGCGGCCATGTGCCCGCCACTCACGGCCAGCTCTAGCCGAGCCTTTCAGAAGGAAAAGAGCCGACTCATCTCCGAAAAGTTCCCAGAAGTCTTCATGGATGTACGAGTAAGGCGCACGGTACGTTTCCCAACCGTTCGCGTGCCTTTTCAAGCGACGAGGAGGTGGTTTCTATCATGATGCGGCTGTTAAATCAACATGGAGCCCATCTTCCCGCCCGCCTGCATGGCTAACCTTGGCGGCATCTCTGTGGAACTTCGCGGTGCCCTCTGAAGTTCTGCAGGTGTGCCGGACGCCATCGCGAATCTACAGGCCTTCGCGTGATTACAGGATGACGACCAGTCGATTACAAGGCGAAAAACTTAGTGCGGAGACCGACCACCTTTGTTTGCGGCCATTGACAGTGCCGAACGCTAATCCGTCTCCATCGGCTTAAATTTTCAGGCATCAGTCGCCGACCAAAATGGACGGACGACCGCTCACCATCGACAGCACATGGCAAGCGTTATTTTTTTATTTTTTCGAAAAGCGTTTTTTAGTTGTCGAGCTCGTTTGTAATGTTTGCTTACATGTGTGCGTCCGGGCAACGTTCGGGTCCCAGAAGTTGTGCAAGAGGAAACTATTTATTCTCTCTAACTCTAAGGACATCAGTCACAAGTTCTGTTTCCTCTGTTGTTTCTTTTTTGTTTTTTTAGAGCGCAGCTCTTAGGCGCCCGTTTCCGGCTTGAGCGGCGTCGCCGTCGCCGTCGGCGTAACCGCGCGGTGCATGATGGGTAAATTTCCCCGCTAAATTTAGCGGAAAATTTTCCCCGCTAAATTTAACGGAAACATTTTCCCGCTAAATCTAGCGGAAAATTTTCCCCGCTAAATCTAGCGGAAAATTTTCCCCGCTAGATTTAGCGGAAAATTTTCCGCTGGATTTAGCGGATCTAGATTCTCCCGTGCCTTCCCCTCCTCCTCAAGAGCTGCGCTCTATTTCGGCGTTACAGGGAATTGTAAATGGCTTTCATTTTTAGAGCGCAGCTCTTAGGCGCCCGTTTCCGGCTTGAGCGGCGTCGGCGTCGCCGTCGGCGTAATTGCGCGGTGCATTATGGGAAATATCCCATAATGCACCGCGCGAGCCCCCCCCCCCCCGGGGTCACGTGACCCCCGGGGGGGGGGGGTGTCACGTGACCTGGGGGGTCACGTGACCTCGGGGGGGTCACGTGACCCCGGGGGGAGGGCTCGCGCGGTGCATTATGGGACATTTCCCATAATGCACCGCGCGACCCCCCGTCCCCGGGGTCACGTGACCCCCCTCCCCGGAGGAATTGAAGAATGAGGGGAGGAGGAGGAGGAGGAGGGGTATACCCTCCCCTGAGTACCCTTTCCTCCTCCTCCTCAAGAGCTGCGCTACAATTCGGCATTACAGGGAGTTGTAAACGGCTTTCACTTTTTCTTCGTCGCATGTGTGAGTGTTTGTAGCAAGTGCTTGTCTTTTGTTGAGTGTAAAAGTGCATTCTGTAGTAAAATGAAAATAACGTTGCCTAAATATAAGGCTTAGTATGAAAACAAAACGCGATAAGACTGCGGGGATTGAGTTTACCATTGTACCGGCAGTACAAAATAAACAAGTTTCTAATTGCAATGTGTGTGAAGTGCTCAACGCGTTTTAGAGTTCTCGTTTGTGGGACTAGCATCCTGGGAGGGGTCTCTGGTTTACTTTCACTGAGTGAGCACTATTTTGTGCATTTGCTTTACTAGATGTCTTGCAGTTTTGAGGTGGGGAGGGATATTCAATTGGATAATTTAAGAATTATATAGAACGTATTGATAAAGTATGCTAAAATGCATTTTAATTCAAGTGAGAAATATAGTTTTTTGAACGCGCCACAACTGCACGCAGTGCATTTAGGAATACATTTTAAATCGCTTAGAATATATTTTTAGCCATACTTTTATTGCACCTGGAAATGTATTAAAACGTATTTCAGAAAATGCATTTCGAATGCGGACAAACAATACGACAAAATACGTGTATTAAATGCATTTAAAACATAATTAAATATAGGCTTTCTTTTTTTGCTAAGGGTGCCTAGTCTTTGAAGTGTGAAAAATCCCAGTACCACTAATTTCAACCAGCTAAGGCTCCCGATGATAACAAAGACATCGTGCGCTCACCAAATCGGGCACCAGGCCGCCACCGACGTGCGCTCCACACCGCCGCCACCGCTGCCACCAGCTGTTACGTTTCCGGCAGTTCGACGACGGAACGGCTGCCGAAGGAACAAACAGACTTTCGTTCTGCTGCTGGAAGAACGATCTGTCTTTATTATAAAAGCAAGCTCGCTTTTAAGGATCCTGTATCCAATCAGGACCGAACAAAAAAGAAAGAAATGCAATCCCGCGCCGCTCCCAATAACCTTATCTGGAAGCCATGAAAAACGCATAGCGTAGCACAGCACCGCAATTGTAACAGCACCTAGTCGATATCTCGGCCGCGTGTCCTTGTTCGACGCACTGACATCGCGCTGCGGCTAGAGCGATGAAGCGCTCGAAAGAAGAATGCATTGAAACGGAGGTCCGGCGCCTTTTCTGCAGCCAGTTTTAAAATAAATCGCGAATAAAAACGCGGAAACTGATAAATATATACTCGAATATTATTTCTGTAATTCTGAGCACTGAGTGTTTTTTTGTTTTTTTTTTGTTTTTTTGGCGTAGCGATTTACGAGTTTCTTAAAGGACACATGCAAATAAAAAAAACACTTTTTTTTTAAAACAGCTTAGATGGAAAAAGGATATCATAAAACGATTTCACAACGAAGAAAAAAAATTTTTAGAGCTATATTTACGGCGCTATACGAATTTGTAGTTGGCGCCCGCGGGCGCCGCGGAAAAGTGGCCCTTATCTATCACGTGACGGGCCCATATTTGTCACGTGGTGCTCGCGCTCTTTTGGAAGCTTCCTATGGCCTCTAAAAGTAACTTATTCATCTTTGTTTGAAGTATAACAAAAAACTAAGATTAATAAGTAACTTTTAGAGCCCAAAGGAAACTCCTGAAAAAGCGCAAGCAGACGTGATCGACCTGTGCGCCGGTCAGATGACGGCGGCGGCGCCCCGAACCAGACGAACTTGTGCGGCGGCGGCGACGGCGGCGTGGAGAAACGCGTTGAAGCGGCGTTCGCACAACACTCAGCGTGCGGCGGCGGCGTCGCTTTACGGCTCCGGCGACGCAGGGCGGCGGCGCGCGGGCCTACCACGTGACCAGCGGCGGCCCCAGTGGGCGCCAACTACAAATTCGTATAGCGCCGTAAATATAGCTCTTAATTTTTTTTTTCTTCGTTGTAAAATCGTTTTATAATATCCTTTTTCCATCTAAGCTGTTTAAAAAAAATGTTTTTTTTCTTTGCATGTGTCCTTTAACATACTTATTGTGTCCGTAATAAACGAAATAAAAATAGTGGCATAGATAAAATAGAGAAGTGGAGCGTTATATACTAAAATATTGGCACCGCTTTTAAATGAATTCTTGGATATACTTAACAAAATACTGCATTACTTTCACATTAGGTGGTAGTTCAAGAATAAATCCCAATATTGTTTGCACTAGCTCGCATGATATACCATGCAAATGTCAATCATAATCAAGTTAATCAGAATTTGCCTTTTGTTCGAAAATGGCTATTCATAAATGCATTGAACGATCCTCGACTTCAAATTAGCAAGAACTTACTGGTGCACGGAGAGCCTCCCTACGATGGTGAAATATAGATTGAACTGCATGCATCACTGCATTTCATAAAATTAAGAACACTCTGGCTATAGGGAAGTACCTCTTTGATATAGTTGTGTTTGTAGAAGAGTTATACGCTGGTTAGTTGCCATATGTGCCATGTTTTATAATTGCATTTGCCACAAACTCAACATTTTATTAACACCTTCGAGAATTCCCCTTTACGCCAGACAATTTAATTTCGAAATGTCAAACCCTTCTAAAAACTGAACAGATGTCCCTGGTTCGAAACAAGAACATATGCGTAGTTGGCGACAAGCCTTGGATTTGTTTCTGTAAGTACTGTGTGACAAGAGGACAATGAATGAAAAGAGAATGATTTATTTGCGTTTCCGCACTTGTTCAACCTATAAAACGTGCCGGTTGCTCCAGCTTTTTCACAGTCGAGTTTTCAAGCGCTTTACTGAAATACACCAATATGAACGCCGCTTTTATTGCTGCTTTGCTGATTCTTGCGACACTTACACTCGACGCTATGTAAGTATATAATTTATACGTTCTCTCGGAGAATCTCAGGCTTCTTAATAACAATTCAGTGCATAAATTAAGGACACGTCTTTGAGTCTGGCTTAATGAGCTTACTGACTGGGCTCTTACGTAGCAGGTAGTTAGTACAGAGAGCGACGAACTGCAGCACATTTTAGAAAATCTATTCACACCGCATTTCATTAAAAAATAACCTTTACATGACTACTTACTCGCTTCATCAGTTTAGTGCGAAGGCTGATTAAAGCGTTAAATATTTGAACACATATTTCCCTCGGTGAGAATTGTTAAAATTTTCTAGGCATTTTTTAGTCAAGTCGCATGTTTCTGCTCAAGACCTATTGCACTATAAATGTGCTATGCATGGCGTGGACCACACCACCGCACACAGCAGCTTTTCTGGGTCGCACTGGCGCCTCTGAAGCTAGCTTGCCGACATACAAAAGAAGAAAATATCAGCTTTAGTGATCGAACTTACAAAATTAATATAAATAGTACCGCATATCAACTTTACCATCACAGAAGCAATAGTAAGGGTGGTATGGAGAACAATGTGTATATTTAGGATCTGAAAAATCAAAGTATGCTTTGATGGAGCCGCAAATGTTTACAATTGCTTGTTCAAATCTTTGAGAAGATGTTTACTTTAAGAGGTCTCCAGCATAGAATTGCAACCATTGTCTCTGTAGAAGGGTTGTGAGCTGGGCTAGCTGATAAGCAATAAAGATAAAGGTAGGAAACTGTCACATGTATTTTTCTATATTTTCCTACCTTCTTCGAGGATTTTAACCGTTTAAAGGCTGTTCCCCTTCAAAAGGGAGCCCATTTACTGCATTTCGACATATTATTATGAGGCGGACTTAATTATAGTCACCGGCAGGTCATAAAAGACAGGACGGAGCTTATTTTGTCCCCAATTCACGCTACAAGATTTGTCCTTCGGCGCTCTTCTCGGCTACTGCCGCACTCGCATTGGCAGACGAGGGATAATATCATCGGAGGGGCTCACCACGCCCAGCGCTGAGTAGGGTGTCGGTGACTGTATCTGAGAAAAGTTATCCTTTGAGAAAGTACTTTCCCCTTGGTAAAGAATAGATGCATTGCTCGAATTCGTCTCGCAGTGTACTACTTTGCAAAAGAATAAAAACATACAAAATCTGCGATGGTACAATATAATTTTTTTTCTCTCTAATTCCTAGGGCCGATGAATATCCCCAGGAAGATTGGTCTAAATTGTACTGTCCAAGTAAGGAGGTAAGTTACGACTGTCATACATTTGGTCGTTTTTTGTTTGGAACGTCTTTATCAAAATATTGAAGTGCTACTCAGCCGTCTGCTGACCATTTTAAGGAGTAAGGGAGCGGGTTTCAGGGAGATAAAACGTTAGAAAGGAAGGACGGAATTCTAGAAAATGGAAGCCACGATGATTTTAAAGGTCAATGTACCATCTTAGTTTTGTAGCTGTGCAAATTTTTAGTTTCGATACTACGGGTATATTTCTTAACTTTTAAGAGGGATAACTAGATTCATGCGAAGTATAAGGAATATATATATTATTATTCCGAAAAAGAATAATAGCGATGCAATATATTAGTATTAAACACTGCAGAAGCTTGGTGTAGAGGATAGTCTTCCTGCTCTCGCGTAACGGTTCCGACATTGCTTGTGGTAGGAGGCTGACAACTAGAAGTCAGATAAGTACGATCGGCATATCCGAATGGCATAGAGTTTTGAGTAAGATAGCCTTCAACCTGGTTCAGGCAGCTGACTGTGTGTAATGGCTTAAATGTTAAAAGCTCTGTGTGCAAGGGCAGGAATTACATGGCCTAGAAGCAGAGCGACTTTAGTTATTGGAAATTAGGCAGTCAGCAGGCATGTGACATCGGGTATCTAAGCCGTCGACCAGCCGCCCACAAATACATTATGAGGGTTATTATCAGGAGGAAATAAGGAGCTGTTCGTCTAAAACAAAAAGAAATAGAACAGAAGAAAAAGGGGGAGCTGGGCACTATTAATTGTGTAGCCGAAGAGTGGATTGTGTCGGCAGAAGTGAGGCGTTATGTTCAACATCACTGTTCGTCATGTAGCAATATGTTGTTTGACCGATGCCGTGCATCATGAACGATTAGTCATGAAGTTTGATGTTTGTCGTAGCTGACTGACTCAAAGCAGATTTCTGGCGCCTGCCCACAGCTTTTCAATTGGCATATTTTACTGCCTATATTCGAAGTGTATTGTGAGTGTTTCCTCTGGGTGGGTGATATTATCTGCAATTCACATCGATTCGAACTCGCAACCAAAATTAACCATATCTTTCCCAGCGCATCAGCAGCTTCCCATAACTTGGAGTAATCATTACAATTCGAAAACTGTTAAAGTTTGATTTAGTTTGGCCAACGAAAACTGTTGACTTTAGTTTGAATATCTTTGCCGTCTTAATAATATTGCAATTTTTTCAGAGCGCCGCTCTTTGGCGCCCGTGTCCGGGTCTCGCGGAGTAGGCGTCGGCGTCGGAGTAACCATCCTAAACTTAGCGAGAGAATGGACGTCACGTGACCTCAACACCAATTCAATTCCCCGCCAAATTGATCGGGGAAAATGACGTAACATGACTTGGTGTCACGTCACCAATGAACAAATTAACTTTCTCTGGTAGATTTGGCGTAAAACCTGACGTCACGTGATCTCCACAGCAATTCAATTCCCCGCTTAATTTGGTGGAAATATTGACGTCACGGGACCTCAACACCAATTTAGTTTCCCCACTAAATTTAGCAGGGAAAATGACGTCCCGTGAATTGGTGTCACGTCACCTATGTACAAATTACCTATCTCCACTACATCTAGCGGGGAAATTGACGTAACGTGACCTCAAGAGCAATTTAATCCCCCCCCCCCTAAATTTAGAGGGAAAATTGACGTCTCGTGACCTCAACACCACTTCGATTCCAGGTTAAATAGCGCTAAAATTGCCGTCACGTGGTTTCAACACCAATTCGATTCCCCGCTAAATATAGCGGAGAATTAGACTGCTGTTGAGATCACGCGGCGTCAATTTTTCAGCTAAATCTAGCAGGAAAACTGAGGGAGGAGGAGGATGGGAGGGTAAACGGAAGGAGGCAGGGAGGAAGCGAAGGAAAGGGAGGACGAGAGGAAAAGGAGAGAGGTGGAGGAGCAAGAGCACGGGAGGAGGAGGCGAGAGGAGGAGGATGAAATGAGGAGGTAGACAGGAGGAGGACAAGAGGAGGTGGAGGAAAGGAGGGGTAGAGTCATCGTATTTGTTGGTGGCGGCGCTAATCAATTGACTGCTGCACTCGCCAACAGTGTATCCTTCATTGTATCTGGGATTTGTTCATAATTCAATTGACTGATCGCCACTCTAACCTTGAAAGGTGTTCATCCCATATCTCCCTGCAACACTTGGTTGTGTTTACTCCCAGGTGCCCCCCGTCCTAATCTGCCGACTCTGCTCTGTCACGACTCTAAACTCGAATGAACTTCACATTTAATGCATAGTATCAAGTTTACAGAAGGCGAATCCGGCATTATGACTTCATTCATGTTATCCTAAATGTTTCATAAATTATAGTTGCATAGTGCGCTATGATTTCTTTTTCTTTCCTTGACCATGATGTGGAACACCCGAGACTGTGGTAAAAGCTGGGAAACTTGGTCGAAGAAAAAAGACAGGGGAAAACTAAAAGAACGTCTCAAACTCAGTTACTGCGTTTATTTCCCCAAAGCCTCATATATGCACAACCTAATCACCGACCACCGATGTCACAAAGTCAACCTTTGTTATACAATTCTACCCACACTGGTCTTCACCTCAATCGTAAACGGTGACCTCAATCCCAAACTGAAAGCTTGGGACCTTGAACAAAACAAACACAACAAAACAAACACACTGACCCACTTCCTTTCCAACCGGAGTCTGAAAGGGCTGCACTTTATCTACTGAACCCCTGCCCGCAAAATGACTCATTGCACGTTCAATTACTACTGAAAAAAAATTAAAAAAAAAACAAACAAAAAAACATTACATCTTAAGAAACTTCTTGGAACTACTTCCGAGTTGCATCGAAGCATGACTGATACAATTACCGATGGATTTGATAGAAACTGTCGCTCCTATGGGCCTCTTAGTGTTGTTGCGCTCTCTGTGCACAATGTCAGTTTGCGACCAGAGTGCCGCACAATCGTTGCACTCACGAATGTGTTTAGCAATATTTGAATTGGGTGCGTTTATATTTACATTCCTTTTCTGCTCTACCAATCCATCATTTACACACCTTGCCGTTTGATCCACATACTTGAAACCGCATTCCACTGGTATTTCATAGACCACCCCTTCCTTGCAATCAACCGACTTATCACGGTGCGCTTTCTGACACACTTTCTGACTCGTCTGAAACGGTGTGAAACGGTTCAGCTTAAGGTCGGACTTAAACGCTACATCTGTCCCAAATTTCTTTGTGCATGCTTTAAGTTTATGAGAAATTGCGTGAAAATACGGAATAACCGCATAATGCTTTTTCGCTTCCTTTTCTGGTCGTTGCTTGGCATTTTGCTGCAATTGCAATTGTCTTTTTATGAACACACTCTCATAGCCTGCATCTTCTAACCTTGACCACTGCCTTTCTACCGCACGACCCATAAAATGGGCACACGACTTATCCGGTGCGTTGCTCATTAGAAAATTTATGAGTTATGAGTTTTAGAAAATTTTCGAGTTATGAGTTTGAGACGTTCTTTTCCCCTGCCTTTTTTCTTCGACCAAGTTTCCCAGCATTTACCGCAGTCTCGGGTAGTCTACATCATGATCAACTTCCTCCAGGTCGCCTGCGCACTCACAGTTTTTTTCTCTTTCCTTGGCACGTTATATTCCTCTTCTTCTAAATAGTGTTTCCTCATTCAGGCATACATCCAGATATTTATACTTCTCCGGATGTTTTATTAGAATTTTTCGTATTACCAGTGGGCCCCCCTTTTCGTCTTTTAAGATCAGTATTCCTGACTAGTGTTACAGAATTCCGAGCCCAAAAAATCTGCTTACTCACCACAGATTTGGTCAGCTTCTGTAATCCAACCGGGCTATCTTCTAGAGGTACAATGTCGTCTGCGCACAACGGTTCCGGTATAAATTGTCATACTTTTCCCCCTCTCTCGATATTGGAGATATCAAAACATAAATTGCGCACTTTAATTTTCTTTTCCATTCTACTCCGTTATATCATAAAAAGTAGTGGCGATAACGGACAACCCTGCTTAAGACCTCTTTTTATAGCTACTGGTGTCGTTACAAATTACAAGGAGGTTATCGCCATAATAAGGCCGATAATTACTGAAATTAGTTATTAAATTTTTTAATAGTTAAAAATAAATTTCTGATTCGAATCAGAAACATACTGAGACTCAAATAAAACGACTAAATCAGATTGATTTTTAAAATATTTGCAGCGCGTGGGAATCTTGGAAGTGCGGTAGATTTACCACTCATGCAAAAGGCGCAAACTTGAGGTTTCGAAAACGCGGATGATAAAAGATGGAAGAACCGCGCGGATGCTTTTTTCGCACTAGTAGCCTTGCGCTTGTTGCAAGAGGGGTCTTTTTAGCCCATCACCGTGCTTCACACGCTTCAAATGTTTCTGAATTGACGGATTCAGTCGTTTTCACAAATTTTCAGGAAATTTGACATTGGAACCATAAGTTTACAATCGCTAAATAAACAGTAAAATAAAAAAAAACACATTAGTTTACCATCTTATCGTGATGATTTTCTCCCTACATTATGTCCCCCTGACCGTGTAGCTCACCTCCAAAAACTTCATCCGCGTAGCTTTTGACTGCTTCCGTAAAAACAGCCTGTAAACCCAAAACAACACCTTGTGGATTTTGACCTAAAGTTTAAGAATTGGTCGTTTCAAATAATTTGAGAGATAGCATTCTAAAAAAAAGGAAGTTGAGTTCTGGTATTACGTTGGGTGGTAACCCCACAAGGAGTAAATAATTGTAATATTTACTCTCCACGATACAGTGGAAGCGCGCAACGCGGTGCGCATCTTAATAAGGTAATTTTGAAGGCGAGAGATTTGGTATTGTATTATTGGCACGAATCAATTTCTAATAATTTGCTATATCACATTCTTTTCTTTGTTTAAGTTCTGTAGGTCATGTAAATGTAAGTAACAGGGAGCGAATTATACATTTATTTTCAGTGCAAAAGTCATAGCGACTGCAAAAATGGTGGTCCCTACGATCAAGTATGCATGTGTCTCACACCAAGGAATGATGCTCGCACGAAATATTGTGGCGTGTCTTACGATTACAACTTTTAATGGTTCGTCAAAAGTTGCCATTCTTAATAAATAAATAAAAGGAGACAATGTTTCAGAAATTATTAGTGTCTCTACGGCCCCCAAGCCATTCTTCTCTTTCTCTGGTACTGTACTCACGGAGACAATTTACTAGTATAACCTTGTATTGTACATATAATATTTTACGACTGTTACATAAATAAGAAAGATGAGCTTCATATTCTCAAAATTATTCAGACTAAAGTTTTTTTCTTGGAATCGTTTTTGAAAATACTAAATTGACCGGGATGTCAAAACACCAGCATCACAAGCAGCACAAAATATTCGCCAATATTTTGTAAACGTGGGTAAGCTGGCCCAATATTTGGCCGAATATCGCGATCTGCGCCCAATATTCGCCAATATTAGACACAAATTGAAAAACCCGGCGTTCAAGTTCTGAGGGATCTCCTGGATAAACCCAATGCCCAGATGGTTTTTGAAAAAAAAGTTGCTCGTAAACGTAGACGAAATACACAAGGTCTACCTTTCTTTCAAATATTTTATTTTCTCAAACTTAGGAATTGGCGAATAAAGGTGTTCTTGACCGATTTCGAACAACCAAATATTGTAATGATGCCGGCGTTTGAAATCAAAACTTACCTGGAGCGACCGTCATGACGACACCGAACTTTCGCATGCAACTGAGAATGGAGTATAACAGACTATTGTCTGTATACTTTTTTGTTAAAGCGGTAACTGCTTTTCGATTCAGTCGTCCTCTGTTTGCCTCAAACTTGCTTTCCACACTATATTAAGATCATTCTTGAACGACAGCGGCAAACGTAGAGCGGAATGAATTCAAACAATCGCTTTTCCGAGAAAAAACAAATTTCTCGCCCACAGAAAAACACATAGAGAGGGGCTTATTGATACTGCCTTTCTTATTGGGCGGTTGCGTTGTAAACCTAGTGGGGAATTGAGCCTTTTTTAAAAGTCCGTCCAGCAATATTGATGATCGTTATTTCTTGGGCACGTGATTGAGTCCCAGTGCGCGCCGAACTCTTAAGGCCTCTTCACACATACAGCGGAGCACTAAGTTAGCACTACGTGAGCGCTCCAAGGAGCGCTCATGTGGCGCTTCATGTCGCGTGACTTAGTTCTTATATAGCGCGCGATTAGCGCTTATAAAGCGCTTTATTGGCGCTTTGTTAGCATTTCAGTAGCGCTTTGTTAGCGCTTTAGTAGCGCCTTTTAGCGCTTCTTGTACCGCAGTTACTGCTGCGGATTAGCGCGTGCACTGCGGTTCCAGTTCCTGTGGTTGGGTGCATCAGCAGCACTATGGTGGACATGTGGGACGCTGAAATAGAAACGCGACAAAAGCTCTTACATACGCAATTAGTGCATATGTCTGTAGACAGCTTAACGCCCAGTAGAGCCTTCTCGGTGCGCGAAATCTTTCGCCACCGAGATACCGACGGGTACCCGACGAACCTTGTTCCAAGGCTGAGGGACCGAGAAACAGCTCTTTTGAAGGTGATTATTCTTAATTGTGTATCTTTGAAACCAGTGTCACCCATATCGAATAGAAAGCGATGAGGTCGTACCCAATCAATTAGTCGCTCAGAGTCCATGACTCTGGATCGCCTGCCCGACCCATTGTTTGAAGAGCGGCTCTTTTATTTACTCTTCTTTCAATGCCAAACGAAAAAAAAACAACAACAAAGGAATCGCCGTGCACGCGCTGTTCCGCAGCAGCAAGCACGGCACAAGGAGCGTGAGAGCGCTAACAAAGCGCTTCTGTAGCGTTAACAGAGCGCTAACAAAGCGCTTCTAAAGCGCTAACAGAGCGCTACTGAAGCGCTAACCGAGCTCTACTTCACGCGCTAGGAAGCGCCACATGAGCGCTCTTTGAAGCACTCACGTAGCGCTAACTTAGCGCTCCGCTGTATGTGTGAACCGGCCTTTAAGCAGCACTTGTTTTCAATACAGGCTGAGTCAAGTTCATGCCGGAGGCTCATGCCGATACATGCTCAGGATGGGGGATTAGGCAATGGCGGGTCTTTTGAAAGGGGTCTTTTGCGTTGTATATGTCTTTCGTGATTAAAACCGGGCCAGTTTTGGGACTTGTGTGATACCGTTGTAAAGTGGTAGATAAGAGAACTTTAATGGCACCATTATAGTGGACGTGAACCCAGTAGTATTCAAAATATTGCGTGGTGAATAATAGGTTAACTAGAGCCTCCCTGGATGTAAAAGCGAAACTGGAGCCGAGGCGGCGAATTTAAACGTGTGCGGTGTGCGTGTGTGTGTGTGTGTGTGTGTGTGTGTGTGTGTGTGTGTGTGTGTGTTTGTGTGTGTGTGTGTGTGTGCGTGCGTGCGTGTGTGTGTGTGTGTGCGTGTGTGTGTGCGTGCGTGCGGGCGTGTGTTTGTGTGTGTGTGTGTGTGTTTTAATTTCTCGTTCGTGTTTGTTGTACAGTGTCGTCCCATATCTCTTTATGATTGTTATAACTTGTGCTACGCCTCGAAACAAAACATTTAAGACATGGAATAAATAAAACATGTATTATTGTTTTGTCGTTGTAAGTTATCAATAAGTGTCATGTGCAATATCTTCGATAATCAGCAAGAAATCCAGTTAGATTTTCTGTTCCATAATCCAGTTGATACCGTTTTTTTTTCGTAGGGAGATCAATAATCTTTGTTGGCGCTAGAGCAGAATACTTTGATACAGACTCATTTATTATCAATGTCACCGGTCACTAGGCAGACGAAAAGCTCGCGGGCGCTTCCGAGACTCACCTTAATCCTTTGGATATGCAATAGAGCACGCCTTGTAATCCTCTGAATATAAATTAAAACTGGGATTTTTTTTAACAAGCTGCATGTAATTATTATCTGGAATCTGTTTGAAACCAAAGTGTTTTTTTCTTAATCTTGCGTCCAAAGGCCAGTGCATGAGGAATGGAGTAAAAAGGTGTGAGAATGCACGGTAAACTACGACCTCTATGTTCAAACTCCCGAAAGTCAAAAGCTGCACATGATTATGCAAAGTACGATTGCTCGTAACCTAAACGAAAATAGTTCTCGTTGAAAAAAATTCGATTGAACCCTTTCGATAATTTACGAGAATGGGACAATGGGAGGATGGGAGAATTGCAATGCTTCCTTTTGGTCATTGGAAACTGATTTGTGCGACAAATAATTCCTTCGCAGAGCGGGACGATCTCGTTTAGAAAAGCGTGTCGTTGCTCTTTTAAATTTTTGACCAAACTGTCTTTTTCATTTTTGCCTAGTTATACAATCGTTGCTTCGTTTCTTGTATAATGTTTTGCCCGTTACTTTCCTTCTATTCTTACCACTGCACAGTGAAGTGATTTCTGCGTGTATTTATATAATTACTTGCACCGGATATCTTTTTTTCCTACAACTGCCATGTGAGATGATGCTCGTTATATGTAAACGTTTCCCTTCTGGCATTGTTTTGCTTGCAATGTGTGTGTGTATGATACGTTGAACTATAGTTTAGTCATTGCATGTTAGTGATTTTTCTGTGTACATAGAAGAGGGGGCGTATTAAAAATCAAATTCTTTTCATTTCCACAGAATCTTTCTAGTCCTAAATTAAAAAAAAAATGCAAAGCACTGCAGCAGGACATTCCTAATGCTGAGGTAGAACATATTTTATGCACTAGCAGAAACATTATTTGATCGTTTTGTCAGTAATCGGTGGAAGAAAGCGTATGTGTGGCATTCCCGGAGTGATACACCACAACAGAGGAGTGCATGGACATATAAACAGTAGAGGCCTCACATCCGTGAAAAAGAACCTTGAATTCTTTTGTTGTTAACAAGCACCTCGAAACATTTCCAATAGTGTCCGATAATCCGCCCTGTGTCCGAATCACTCCGAAGAACTGGCTGCAAGGTCCGCTTCCTCATTACCCGGTATACCAACATGGCTAGGGACCCAGCAAAAGACTATTTTAATGTTCCTTTTGGAAGCATCGATGATTTTATTCTGCAACTCTGTGATTATTGGGTGTTTAGAGGTATTTAGCGATGAGAGCGCTCTCAGTGAACTAAGTGAATCAGTATACACAACTGACTTCATGCTCTTCCTTTCTATAATATGATTAACTGCCAGGCGGATACCACATAGTTCAGCAGTTAAAATAGTGACTGCATATGGAATTCGTTGAACATAGCGAACAGAGGGGCCAACCACAGCACATCCAACGAACGCTTCCGTCTTGGTGCCATCTGTGTAATACGAGCTGTGTCCAGAGTATCTACTTTGGATTTCATAAAATTCCTGTTTGATGCATTCTGGTGGGGTGTCTTTCTTTCTGTACTTGGTCAGTGAAAAGTCACACAAAATGAGGCTATATTCCCACGGAGCTATTGCTTGAGGTACGGGGGTCACGGACATTGTAGTAGTGCTCAGTACAACCGAATCTGCTGCGGATGCATTTCTTATACTAAAAGGCGGGATTACAGAGGGCTTGTTGTCAAAGGTGCGCTTATATCTTGTTTATTCTACAACCTCGCGTGCAGGATGCAGGGTAAATGAACGTATTCTAAGGGAACACATAAACCCCAAAGTAAACCTTCGCTTCTCCAGAGACCATTCATTTCTCTCTGCATAAAGGCTGGGGATAGGCGACGTGCGAAATGCACCTGTAGACAGTCGCAATCCCTGGTGATGAATAGGGTCAAGCATTCGAAGAGCTGAGGGCCTTTTCCGATCCATATACAGAACTACCATAGTCGAGGCGTGAGCGAATCACCGAACTGTAAATTCGGAGAAGGCAGAGACGATCAGAGCCCCATGAGGTATGAAAAAGGACTTTAAGAATGTTTAGTGCTTTCTGGAATTTTACCTTAAGATACCTATTATGAGAAAGAAAGGACAGTTTACGATCAAAAATAAGCTCTAGGAACCTCTGTTCCGGATTTGTTGGAATTGGAGTGGAGTGCATGGTCACCGATGGGTCTACTGTAGCTCCCCGTAAGCGAGAAAAACAAACAGAAACTGTTTTTTCTGGTGAAAACATAAAGCCGTTTTGATCAGCCCACTTGAGCAGATTGTTTACTGCTAATTGGATCCTACGTTCACAGAAAGCAATGTTACAGGATGAGACAGATATCTGAAGATCGTCAACATAAAGTGAATATAAAAATGGTGACATACAATACGCCTCCCTGGGGAACACCGTTTTCCTGGCAGAACTTTCGAGAGTAGGTAGTGCCTAATTTGACACGAAAGGTACGTATCGCCAAATAGCTCTTTACGAATGCTAGCATCCTGCCTCGAATGCCAGAGCTATACATATCTTGTAGGATGCCATTCCGTCAGGCAGTGTCGTAAGCCTTTTCTAAATCGAAAACGACAGAGAGGCAGTACTGTTTATTTATGAAGGCCTCACGGATGGTAGACTCCAAGCGGACAAGATGATCCAATGTAGATCACGACGAACGGAAGCCACACTGATATTTAACAAAACTATTTTCTTTTTCTAAAAACTACATAAGTCGCTTGTTAAACGTTCTCTCCAGAGTTTTGCTAAGACAGCCTGTTAGCGCTATTGGGCGGTAACTGGATGCACACGATGCATCCTTTCCAGGCTTTAGGAAAGGAATGACGGTTGCCACTCTCCAAGACGATGGAAATTTCCTCTCCTGCCAAATGCGATTAAACAAATACAAAATGATGTCGAGTGTGGAAGAGTGAAGTTGAGTAAGCATATGGTAGTGAATTCCATCTGGTCCAGCAGACGTAGGTTTAGTTTCTTGAAGTATCCGTTCTAGTTCATTCAGCGTGAGAGGTAAGTTGTAGGCTTCTCGAGCTCCGCCGGATGTCCGCACGGATTGAAGTTCTGCTTGTCTCTTGGGTTTCAGAAAAACAGATGAAGAATTCTGAGAGCTAGAAACACGTTCAAAGTGTTTCCCAAGGAGATCTGCCTGTTGTTCTAGGCTCTCAGGGCACAGTCCGTTTTCGGAAAGAAGCGGTACTGAGTAAGCCCTGTAATGCCCATTGACTTTACGTGCTCTATCCCATGCTTCCTTGGTGGTGGCGGTGCTGTTAATAGAGGAAGCAGAACCTTGGAAACTGTGACGCTTTGAGACGCAGCGGAAGTATCTCGCATGAGCCTTCATCCGCTTGAAACTGATGAGATTAGTCACTGTTGGGTAACGTCTAAATATGCCCCGTGCTCTGTTCTGCTTTCTTCTTGATTTTTCGCAGTCGGCATTCCACCATGATTTAGGACGGCAAGGTAAGCGAGATGAAGTCATAGGGCCAACTAAAATTGCAGCATTGAGGATGTGGGCGCTAAGCAAATTGGTGACTTCATCGATGGACAGTTTGTTAAGCGATGTACAAGCGAGCTGGGTTGCCTGGCTGAAGACAGACCAGTCTGCTTCCTCAAACTTCCAACGGGGAGTTCGTGTAGGCAGTGTTACAACTAGATTTAGTCGGTTCAGATTGATGGAAAAGTGATCGCTCCCATAGGGGTTAGGATTGACAGCCCAGGAAAACAAAGGAAATAATGTTGGATCGCAATGAGACAGATCAATAGATGTATGAGAACGAGTTGGGGCACTAAAACACGTAGACTCTGCTTTGTTCAGCAAGCATATAGCTGCCGAGGAAAGGAAACGCTCTATCATCGAGCCACGTGCATCTTGTCTTCTACTACCCCAAAGAGGATTATGAGCATTGAGATCACCGAGAATTAGGGCAGGATGGGGTAATTGGTCGTGAAGTGATTCAAGCTCTTCGCGGGATACAGGACAGCTTGGGGAAATGTAAAGCAAACAGACGGTTATTAAACGGTCCAACAGAACACGAACTGCCACGGCTTCTAGAGTGATATTCAGAGGGACCTCAACACATGGAGTAGAAGGCTGCACAACTATAGCTACTCCACCAGAACTGTGAGATATAAAAGGTCTGTCCCTGCGAAAAACAAGAAAGCGCCTTAAGATATTAGAGTGACTATTGTTTAAGTGTGTTTCCTGAAGACAAAATGCTATGGGGTGGTGCTGGTCTGACAGAGAGTACACGTTGTCGTCGTTTTGAAGCAATCCTCGACAGTTCCACTGCAGGAATGCTTCCATCATGCATGAATTAGAAGGAAAACGTTACATCTAGACCTTAAAATCAATTTTGATTCGGGGTGTATTTTTCTTTTTAGATGTATCCTTCGGCCTATCTGTGTTACCACAGGAGGTCGAAGGTAAGGACTCCGAGCTTGAGTGGGGCCTGTCGTCCTTGGACTTGGGCCCGCTCTCGTTCATCGGCTCATCTGGGGCCGCCTCGGGCTGACCCCTAAGGGCCTGTGACCCCGACGGCTCACCGGGTTTTCGGGCGCCTTCAGAGGGACGAGAAGGAAGTCCGCGACTTCGAGGCACCAGGGTTTTGAATGGCGCAGGGATTGAAGAACCCTGCGCTTGAATGGACCCCGAAGCGATAGGATCCACATTTCGTTTTGGGGTTGAAGTGGTTTGTGCCACTCCGCATGGGGTTGAGGGGGACAGAGGGGGGAGACGTAGGTCGTCCGTTAACGTCTGCGTTCCCGTTGACGTTCCCGGTCCCCTGCGCGTGGCCTCGGCATAAGAGCCTTGAGAAATAAAAGAATATCTTTTCCGTGCCTCTGGGTAAGAAATATTTTCTTTGGCCTTTAGTGAGAGAATTTGCTTCCCTCTCTTCCACAAGGGACAGCTGCGAGAATATGCTGGGTGTGTTCCTTGGCAGTTGACGCAAAAATGGGTATTGTTACCACAGTTGTCGGAAGGGTGGTCAGTGCTTCCACATTTTGCACAGGTAGGTTTTCCTCTGCAGGTTAGTGACCCATGTCCAAAGCGCTGGCAGCGGAAGCAACGCCTTGGATTGGGGATGTAGGGGCGAACTTTGCAGTTGAGATACCCGGCTTTAACTGCGGAGGGGAGCGTTGTCGAGTTGAACGTTAGCACAATGTGTTTTGCGTCCCGTTCTTCACCGTCGCGACGGATAGTGGTACGTCGCACAGCGACCACCTCTTGATCTTGAAGTCCCTCAAGTAGGGATGCCGCGAACCACCCTAGGTTCATATTCGAAAAGTTTCGATATTTTCGAACCGAACTGATGTTCGAAATCAAAAGGTTTCGATATTTTCGACCGTACGGAGATTCGAATTCGAAAAATTCGCAACTTTCAAAAATTGTGGAGTTCGAATTCGAAAGGTTCGAAGCTTTCGCGGTTTCTAAAAGTTCCGGTTCGATAATTTCGAATGTTTTTTTACTTGATGTTCGAGAAAATTAGAAAATTTCGAACTTTCCTAACTTGAAATTCGAGAGATTCGAATGTTTCGAATTTCTTTGAATCTGAAATTCGAAAAATCGAACGTTTCGAATTTTTATATACATAAGGTTCGATAAATTCGAAGATTTCGAATTTCTTTCTACATAAAGTTCGAAAAGGTTGAAGGTTTCGATTTTTTAGGGCTAAATTCGAAAAAAAAACCTCGAAGGTTTCGAATTTCTTTTAAGTCTAAGTGCGCAAAGTTCGAAGTCCGGTTTTCATGTTCCGCCTCAGTTTCAGTTTCAAATAACGTTTCCACGCCTCACTGGTTTTCACGAAATCAGGTTTAGAAAAGTTAGGGTGTGATATTCAGACTCCGCGAAGTTGGTCAGGCAATTAAATGAGACGACGAGTGTTCCGGATGTGCTGGAGTATTTGCCAGTGCAGAGTGACGTGTGCAGATCAGTAATTGTGACCGCCAGCCTGGGGGGGCGGGGGGGGGGGGGTGTCTTTAACGTGCATCACGCAGTAGTGATCACACGAACGCACTGTTTAACGATACTCATCCACTTCGAAACGGCCAGGGGCAGGCAGGTGGTTGAGGCTTAGAAAAACCTTGAAGCGATCTGGCAGACTGCCTCCCTACCCCCTTGCACGCAGGTAGTAATCCGCTCGAACGCCGCCCGAGTGACGCTGGCTTATAGTAAGTTTAGTTTCTACATGATGCAAAATCCTGATACTGGGAATGAAATTTGAAAAAAAAAAAGTGTAAGAAGACAGAAAAAAGGGGACAGGACAACGTCTCAAACTCAGCTCAGGACAACATCTCAAACTCAACTCAGCTGAAAGCTCAGCCCAGTACAACGTCCCAAACTCAACTCAGCTGATTTTGAGAAGTTGTCCTGTCCCCTTTTTTCTTTCTTCTTAAACTATTTCTTTCGAATTTTATTCCCAGTCTCGGGATTTTGCATCATGATCAACATACACTAGCTCGCCTGCACCTTGACAATTTTTTAGTTTGTAATTGCTATGGAGGTTTATTTTCCGAGACAAAAGAAACGCCGAGCAAAAAGCACAGAAGCTGACACAACTTGAGGTCGAGGAGCGTTCTACCATACCAGTGGCGTCGAAAGAGGAAAAACGGGGAGGAAGGGGGGGGGGGGGGGGCTCAAGTTTCCCCCTTCCCCCCAGATATTCCGGACTGTTAAAGAAAATAATACGGGAAAAGAGGGCATGGTCGAGCTTATTTTAATCTGAAATTATTTATGCATATGTATAGCTACTGTCGCTCTTCACTGCATAAAAGATCACGTAGATGGTCATTGTCAGCAACTCGTTCTCAGAAGGCACTACTCGTCACATGCTCGGTGGTTCGGAAGTTCAAAGCTAGGTCTTTTTGACCTAAATAACTGTGGCATTGGTAAAAAATAATATATAAATAAACATAACAATAAATGCAAAAAATAAAAAGCTGGAGAGAGAGAAAGAGAGAATAAACTTTATAAAAGCCTAATAAGATCCAGAACGTTGGGTTCCTTCTCCTTCGGCCGCGAGAAAAAAACTATCAAGAATCCGCCGGAAGTGTTGTATTCTTGCATATTCAGAGGCCCAGAACTACGAAACAAGTTTCTCCTGCCAAAATGTGTACAGGCTAAAAGAAACACGTCACAAACGTCACGTCACAAAAACGTAAAATAAAAAAATAAAAAAATATTTTTTTAGACATGCAGAATTTGAACAATATTAGAAATCTTTTTTCCTTAGTTAATTCCTTCATCAACGTGAAAAGAACAATAGATACATTAATTTGTATTCTGCAGATGGTAATGATATGTACTGTATGTGGTGTTAATTTAAATGCGACACCACAAACAATTTCGACGACAAAAATGACCAAGTTTAGGGCATAATTGCCCGAAGATACATGTTTGAATATTTCTTCGAAACTCGTCTTGAACAACAAGAATCAGATCTTAAGACGACACTTACCTAGGCTATACATAGATCATTCTTAAAAAGTTTACATCTCTACCGTAAATAGCTTCGGCTATAGCGCGCTTCAAATATGGCACAAACGACAATTGTCAAAAACGCGTCGTCCTTCCACGCTCCTTCGGGAATCTATTTCTTTAAAACCAAGCGTGCCAAATAATTGAAATAAACGGCATTGTCTTTCGCAAGGAATGCAACACCGCATGTAAAAATGCGAAAAAAAATTACAAATGTACCTCACTGCTTGAATCCAACTGAAACCGCCCGCCCGTCTTTCGAAGTTCGACGAACTTCGAACTTTTACCCTAAAAATTTGAAGTTCGTCGAACTTTTGACTTTTCAGGAACCGAAAGTTCGTCAATTTTCGAATTCTTTAGATTAATAAGTTCGAAAGTTAGAAAATTATCGAATTTCTTAGTGTACAAAGTCGAAAGTTCGAAAAGCTTCGAAATATTTAGTGCAAGAAGGTCGAAAGTTCGAAAATCATCGAATTGTTTAGTCTATCAATTTCGAAAGTTCGACAAGCATCAAATTTTGCAGCGTAATAAGTTCGAATTTTCGAAAAGCGTCGAACTTCTTAGTTTAATAAGTTCGAAAATTCGACTTCCGTCGAATTTCTCAATATGGAAAGTTCGAAATTTCGAACTCTTCCGAACCGCTTGATTCGATCATCGAACCTTCGGTTCGAAAAAAGTTCGCGGCATTAATACCCTCAAGTATCTCGTCGGTAGATATTCCAAGGAGATTATCTTCAGAGATGACACCCTGCGTGCTGTTCAGTGAGCGATGTGGGGTCACGGATACTTTGTAATCTCTTACTTGGTTGGGTGCAAGAAGTTCTTTGCTTTGCTCAGCATTTGTGACCTCCACAAGCAGGTCGCCAGATAAAAGTTTTTTGGCTTTAAAATATTTTCCAATCACAGTTTCTAGGGTCTTTGCGACCAAGAACGAGGAAAGCTTTGCGAGTGGTTAATCTTCGTTCTCCGAGTGCATTACTATAAATTTAGGAAACTTCATGACTGGCAAACAAGGGTTTTTTATGTTGTCTCTTTGGTCCGGACACTTTTCGGGGCCCGATAAAGGAAAGATTTAGTTTTGGTACCCATATGAATGGGAAATAGATTTCGGCACCTGCGGTGTGCCGCCCACCATCGAGCCCAACTTAGGGAGTAGTCAGCAGCCCATAACAAAATGGGCTTTGCTGGAACCGCTGATCTACTAGCACTCGCCCAGGTGCTATACCCAAGTGTGGTTAGGATAAGGATATCTGCCACCACACAAGGTTGGCCCTTGCCACCAAAGAAGGTGAAAGTGAGAGAGCGGGGAGGGGAGAAAAGAGAAAGGGGAGAGGGGATATTACAAGAAATGGCGACTAGACTGAATCATCCTGGCCGGGCCTTACCAGGACTCCCGTCTGCGAGAAGCAGGGGCCGAAGTGGTGTATTGCCTCACCCGGGGGGCGCCAAAGTGTCCAAACCTACCCCGGGCTCGACTCAACCACCAGGATGTCCTTTTCCTCGGACACGGGAAAGCCTCGCACAGCCAGACGTGGGCGGGCGAACCCGCATGGCTCGGAGTCCGTGGAGACGCCACTTTCCAAACACCTGCTTTCACAGGTGCCCCCTGCGGGGTCCATACCCAGACCAGGCAATGTTTTTTTAGTCGCGCACCAGTCACCTTGCTGTGTTCGAAGATATGGGTTTGTTCATTGTCGCCCTTGTTCCTCTTCTTCAGGAATTATTATCGTCATTCATGGCCTCGTCACATTTTTTTTATACTAAACGGAAAAATTCAATCTTTCTATGGCCATTTAATGGGGTTGGGGTTAAATTGAAGGGGAACTCCGGTCTAAAAGGAAACCAAACTAAATGAGTTGTATCGCTTTAGTGGAACGAAATATGATTACAGCACAGATATTACGTCGCATAGAAGCAGCGTGCTCCTCTAAAAAGCGATATTGTAGATGCGTCCAGCTGCTCTTTAGCGGGTTGCAAGTGGGTTAGCTTTTAGTCAAGGAACACTGTGCGACGCGTACAGCTATTAACCCGGGACGTCACGTCGCAGTCGAGCTGTGGTTGATTAGGCTCGTAGTACCGCGAACCGCAGCACCACGGTGACGTCACGTCGCGTCATACATGGATGTAAAAGTATGATTGGTAATACCCTTTCTAACGGGCGGTAACATGCGCTACTTAGCCGAAGTCTGAAAAGACTAATATATGATTCCTTCACCCCTTCTAAGCTACTTTTCTCCCCTAACTATCACCAGACCGGGTGGGATATCTCCAGGATGACATTTGGAGTATCGGGCAAAAAAAAACAAAAAAAACATCACTCTGCCTCTTTCCCCCCGGCGAGGGAGTCGCCAATTTTCCTTGAGCCTTTTTGCCGGAGCCACGCAGGTGGGAATCCCTATTTTACTGTGTCCAGCCTGTAAATCGTCTACCTATAAATCGTTGGTATTGTTACGCAAGTCGGAGGTATTTGTTTTTAATCATGAATCCCGGCTTTTGGAACATTTTTGCGTCTAGCCTGTCCCTAGCTGTGCCAGTTAGTTGTGAATCATTCAGTTTTCGCTAGATAGTTTCCACCAATCTTTTAATTGCCTCTTCGTGACTGTAACCCCTTTTGCTTCCGTCGGTTCCTTGTCGCCAGCAAAACCCAGGGACCCGGCCAAATTTGTTACCCCTTCAAGGGGGGGAGAGGGGGGCACTGCAAAGCCACGTGCATTTCAAAACCAATTGCTCTAGAGTCTGGCTTTCATTATGGCAGGCAGCAGAAAATTTGTCAGTCGCCTGATATTTACCCCAGCACGTCCTCGTCCCTCAAAGTTCCTGCTCTCGCCTCAAACTGTAAAGAACTTCACAGTGAATTGTCAAGCAAATTTTTCTTTTTTATGTCTGGTTTTTCTGACCTGTACACTGTTAGAGCTGATTTTTTCTGCATTCTTAGCTTCATTATCTTTCTTTCTGCCTCTTTCCCTTCCTTCTCATCTGAAGTAGTCTGCTCAGCCCCATCAATAGTGTGTAAATATTTAAATGCAATTTTCCGGGTTCGGTTTTTCCATTTTGTGTTGAAACTTTTCATTTAGAAATATTTGAAAACCTTTCCGTTCCCACCGCGTATATCATCCATTTCGGTCAACCTTTGATCAAATTTCAATTTATGTATTGCCTCCCTGCTCTCGAAAAACTACAAGGGCATGTCCCTCTGTTACTCTCTGATATTGTGTTTTTTCATGTTCTCCCAGTTCTAATCTGCCTACGCTTCTTCGTTAAATTTCTAATTCTGATTGAACCTCTGATTTTCTGCACAGTACCCAATTGCCAATAGCCAGTCCTGGTACCATCACGCATTGCCATATACCTCTGACCATTTCATATCTGTTATAATTTTATAGTGCCTCGAGCTTTATAATAAATTAATTTATTTTCCTTTCTCTAATTATATTCTACTCATGTTCCTTTTGATATTTCTTCCCCGCATTGACCCAGGCTCCCATATATTGTATTTTCGTACTTGGTCTTTTACAATGTACTGTATTCCCAGGGGTTCCTTCTTTTCGTCGTTAAACACCATTACTCCAGGCTTGTAACTTCTAAAACTTGTGCCCAAGGTGCCTCCTTCCTTTCAACATATTCCAACTAGTTCCTGTAACGTAACCTGGTTGACTTAAAACGAAAGAAACACACAAGGGGACGAAACAAACGACACAGCTTTCGACTTGCAACGACAGATTTACTGGGGCGGTTAGCCGCTCAGAGCTCGACTTGGGGAGGCGATGGGGAAAGGGGGGAGGGGGATGAGGGGAGATGTAAGAAACACAGGGAGAACGCTGCGGGGGCGAACACAGCGGGCGGTCGAGAGTCTGGTCCGTGTTGCCTCTCTCGTGGATGACACCTCGCGTCGCTTCGTGCCGTCGGGGGCGCGGCAGAGAGCGGGGAAAGGAGAGGGGGGGGTGGGGGCTCATCGGAATTCCTTAGGGAAGACGCAAGACGGACCAGAGGGTCAAGCGAGAACAGAAGGCGAGAAGAAGTAAGAACAGAAAGCGGCTTTCCGGGGTTGTTTTTGGTTTTCAAACCTTTCAGGTCTAGTCCCGCGGGGACTGGGGGACTCCCCAGCCTCGCAGGAAGCGAATCTCTCTCTCCGATAGTGAAAGGGATGGGCTGGAGAGGTTTATTGTCGCCGACTTGATTTTTACGGATTCTATTATTTCTCTTCCGAATCGGGATTGGTGTCCCCATTTGATTTTCGTTTGGGTGAAATGGGGTGTACAAGAGGGGCAGTTTCTTGCGTGGACAACAACCGGATGCACGGAATCCTCGGGCGGGCTCGTGATCTCCCTCGCGTGTTCACGGAGACGGTCGTTGATACATCGGCCCGTTTGACCGATGTACTCCGCTCCGCACGAAAGAGGGATCGTGCACACTTTCTCTCGCGCTCAGGGGCGGAAGCACTGGGCGTGTTTTTAAGTGCATGAGGGCGGAGGTTCCGGATTGTTGACGCGCTTGCACATTCCGCCCAATTTGAATTTGCAGGTGAAAAGAACCCTGGTGTTGAATTTTGCGTGCAAGCGCACTTAAACGATGGGATGTGTTGTGCACGTAGGGAATGCATGCAGGGCGGGAGGAGAAAGATCTGGGTGGGGAATTGCGGGGGCGGCTCCCGGACTGCAAGATCAACTTTTTGATGTTGTTTTCAATGAGATCCGCGGGGTAGCCTGCCCCCTGAAGCCTAGCCGTTCGGCGCGAGAGACTCTCCTTGGTGAGGTGGGGACAGGACTTTTTACAGGAGGAGAAGAGAAGAGATTTGACGATGCCGGATTTTACTGTTTTCGAATGATGGCTAGTGAAAGGAAGACAGGTTTTTGCGAGCGCTGTTGAAAGGACCAGCATAGGCCGTGGGAGGAAGGGGTGAGGCGAAGATTCAGAAATTGGAGCCCCTCCTGGCTAGGATTTTCTTTTGTGAAGGAAAGACCCCTAGCGTTGGCATCGAAGGCATGCAGGACAGAGACGTCCGAGGTAGATGACGAGTGAATTACGAGGTAATCGTCCACGAACCTGAATATCCTGCATCCAGGACCGGAGCGAGCAAGATCCTCCCGCACCGCACGATCCACGAAGAAGAGAAAGATCTCACTAAGGATCGGTGCGAGGCAGGAGCCAATGCACACCCCCGACCTCTGGATGAAGATCTCCCCCTCGTACTCGACGAGGGAGGATCTCAGGTAGAGCCGGAGGAGGTCGAGAAAGCCCCCGGTGGGTATTCCGGACGCGTTCTGAAACCTCGTCACCCCATGCATCTCAATCGCCTCAGACACAGAGTTTAGAATAATTTTAAGGTCGAGGTTGTAGTACATGTCCTCAATGTCCAGAGAGAACAGGTTGAGGTCATGATCGGCATGCTTCGTTCTAAGGAAATCAATCACCTCATGAGAGTCTCTCACGCGGTAGGGGTGAGGAAGATCAATAGAGGAGAGATGCCTTTGAAGGTAGAGGGCGAGCTGCTTCTGCCAGCATCCCCTCTCGGAGACGATGCTGCGAAGGGGAATGTCTGGCTTATGCGTCTTCGCCGAGAAGAAGATAGTCAGATACTGTTTGGTCGTCCGCATAGATCAGTCCTAATATTACCTGTACTACATTTCTACCCTTTCACATATAGCTCGCATAAAAACCTAAGTTGCTCTGCTCTAATTTATTTTTCATTTCACTGACGCATCTCATGGAGAGTTGAGGTAACAGTGGACAGCCCTGCCTGAGCCCTTTTTTCGTTGCTGGAGGTTGTGTAGTTTCTGGTTCCCATGTTATGAATACCTTATTGTCTGTGTACACCTGCTGAAGAAACCTGAACAAATATGCATCTAAGTTATACTCCTTCAGCTTACCCCAGAGTTTTTCCTGGCTCACATTATTGTACGCTCCCTCGATGTCTAGATAAGCTAACTATAAACGAGTTGGATTCTCCATTGTTCCTTCTATACAATGTGTGGTGACAAATAAGTTATCTTCCAGTCTTCTATCTCTTCGGAATCCGTTCCGGAGCTCACGCAGTATTTGCATATCATCTGATCATTCTTTAATTCTCGGCTTTAGTATCAGCATAGATAATCTGTATAGAACTTAAGTACCGCTTTTGAGAGATATGACTTAATGTTGCCTTGGTTTCCTCTGCCTTTATATATTAGTATCATTTTACATAGTTTCCACTCATTGGGTACCTCTCCTCCCGTAATTATAATAATCGCATGCCATAACTTCAATTTGCTTAGTTTTTGTGTCCTTAATTGATTCCATGGGTATGCCGTCTGGGCCTGTCACTGTACCGGCGTGAACCTTACTTTCTGCCTTATTCCATTATCTTGTAATTATCTACAGTAAGAAACAATTCTGATCCTACTCTACAGTTCTGCTGTCAGTGCTACATATTATCCCCCCTGCTGAAGCTGAAAGGAAGCCTCTTAGATTGGCCGCATAATATATTCCCGTGCCTCTTCCCCTTCTACCCTTCTCCCATCCTGTATGGTCAGTATGTGTTCGAAACCCTCTGTCTCTTTCCCCGGCGCCTTAACGTGCTCCCAAAACCTTTTTGCCGATTTACTAATTTTGATATTTATTTCCATCATCCACTGTACTCCTGCATTCCCAATTTTGACCTGTATCGAATCCGATGTCTCCCTTTTCCGCTTTTGAAAGTTCTCCCATTTTGATTCTAGTTCAGATGGCAGGGTTTCCCTTTCATTTGCCTACCTATGCTCCCTAGATGCCTCTTGGCGACGCAATATTGCTGCTTTGACCTCCTTATCCCACCAGCTTTGTTGTTTGTGTCTTCGTTTTTGCATTCCTCTTTGTTTAATTCGATGCTTCTCTAAATCTCTTTTAAAGATTCCTATTAGATCCTCATACATTCATTCTCTTCGTTGCACAGCACACCAATGTTGCACATGAATAAAATCAGCGAGCGACGCAAGGAAACTGTTGAAGAAAACAGAAGACAAGAAAGACGCTGAAACTCATAACTCAATGTATCATCCAAAGAGAAGAAGAAAGAAAATGACACATTCTACACAGGCACGTGCCAATGGCTAGCGATCTCCGGAGTGCGAGGAGCTAACTTCAGACATTTAACGCTTTAAAAATGCTATTTATTTTTGTGATAAAGCCACTGATGGCTGACTCACGCAGCGTTCCCCAAAACCCTGTATATTACGCGCCTCATAAATTTCTCTGGTACATTTTTTCTTATATCAACATATAATATTAGTGTTAGCCAGAGTTGAACTACATCAAAAATCTCGACAGTGTAAAGGCAAGTGACCACCTATGTTAGGTCTAAGTGATAAGTAATGTTCACGAAGTCTGTCGTTAATACACCGCCCAGTCTGTCCGACATAAGTTCTACCACACGACAATGGGATCCTGTACACCACGCACGAGGTACAGCGCACAAACGGTGCCCAGGCCCACACAGTATTGGGCCAACATTTGATTTGATGTGGCAAAAATGGCCGAACATTGACCCAACCGTGAACTTCTAACGCCACCTACTTATGTTTCATCCCGCGTAGATCACCAGTACAAAGGCGGTATCCCCAATTACAAAACTAACTCTTATTATAACTCCTTTGTTCCTCGCACTAGCTCTGATTGGAATCGCCTTTCCGCTGACATAGCCTCCATAACCAGTATTATTGATTTTAAAAATGCCTTGTTTGTTAGTTTTTGATTCGCCATTTTCTAGTTGGTGTTACTGTTATAACATTGTGGAAATATTTTAGAAGTGTCTGAGCAAGCGTGCATTAATTACTGTATTATATTTCATGTATCATCAACTGTACCCTTGTCAGCTATCCCCCCCACACTCCCCTCTGTAATGCCCTTCGGGGCCTTGAGGGTAAATAAATAAATAAATAAATAAATATCTTCGTGGAAAACGAACGTGATATTCAGATTCACGGAATAAAACTACGCTAGAATCAACCTTCATCTAGTTGTCTGAAAGAAGTCAGGCACTTTTCTTTAATCAGCCGACTCATCATTACCATTAGCCCTTTAAACTATGCCCCCTGGCCATATAACTCACGTGCACAAACCGCGTAAAGGTAGCTTTTACGGATTTTTTGTAAAAATCTGTAAAGCATACAACAGAACACCCTGTAGAATGTCCCCTAATACGATACGATTGTATGGTTCCTTCCCCGCTTGCATCGTTCAACAAAAGACTCGCGAACATCCAGCGTTCCATTGGAACACTGGATGTCCTCGAGTCTCTACACCAGCGAGTGGTTTCAAACAAGCATGATGTTTGCGCACCAATAAGCTCTTGTCCGAAGTCCTCGAGGAGCAATATTAGCAGAGGCAAAATGTAGTTGACCTGGTAAATTTGGTTTCAGGTATTTATTTCTAGAAAAATTGCATGCAGAAAAGCTTAACTATGCTCAAACGATGATAAATATAAATTAAATACAGAACAAAGGTGTCCCTTGAGCTGCCAGACCAAACTCCCACTCTTGCTTCTCAAGAGTTCCTAGCTTGTGCGAAGAGGATCAGCACAACCCAGATTTGTGCTGCGAGCGCACCTCCGATACAAAAATTTAATAAACATGAGATAAAAATGAGACGTTTAAAATTCTCTGTAATGCGATATTAGAGCACAAATCTTGAGGACGAGGATGGGAGGGTATGCCCCTCCTACCCCTCTGCTCCCTCCCATTTAGCAGGGAAATTTCCCTAAATGTAGCGGGAAAATTTCCCCACTAAATTTATGGGTTAAGCTTCCCCACTAAATTTAGCACGGAAATTGATGTCACGTGACCTCAACGCCAATGCAGTTTTTCCGCTAAATGTAGCAGGGAAAATGACGTCGCATGACCGTGTCACGTGACATACCAAGAAATTCAGTTTCTCAGCTAGGCTTAGCGGAAAAATTAACGTCACATGACCTCAACGTTAATTCAATTTGCTGCCAAGTTTAGTGGGCCGGTTACGCCGACAGCGATGCCGCCGAACGGGGAAACGGGTGCCTAAGAGCTGCGCTCAAAACACTAAATGTCTCTCATAAAATAAAGTGAAAATTAGAGATAAGACAAAGAAAAGAAAATCTAAGATACCGTTCTAAGATCATTCCTTTTGTCCGTTCTGAAATGTTTTGATTTCAAGAAATGTTTATCTCTTTATTCCTACCCAGAGAACCCCTCCCAGTTTTAGCATGAATGCAATAAATCAATGCAGACTAGACCTCGTAAACTATAATTCACATAAAAATGGATGTTTGCCACATAGTCATGTATGAGTCGATGGCTCCGATCTCTAAATACATTTGTAGTGAGGAACATTTTTGAATAAAACTTCTATAGTCCGTTCCAACTCTAGAAAGCAGGCCGAGGGTAAAACGGGCCGGAGAGAAGGAAGCAGACAGAACGCTAAAGAGAGAAGGAGGTTTCGCTCTCTCTTCTCCAGCGTACCGTCTGCTTCCTCCTCCCCGGCCCATCTTACCCTCGCCCTTTGTACTTCAGATGCAACGGACTAAAGGCTCCGAATTTGACAGTTTGAACATCCATAAGGAAGACGGTATGGCACTGAGTTTTTTTGTGACACATCAGAAACGGCACAGCACTGTCATCCTTGCATACCTAAGAAGAGTTTGCATTTGTTAAGCATGGCATGTGCTATTCTGATGCCCATACAGCCCCCTTTAACAAAATTTACTCTGTGCACATGAAACTGAATGTTTGCCACATAGTCTTGCATGAGTCGGTGGCTCAGATCTCTAAATAAACTCGTAGTGAGGAACGTTCTTGAATAAGACTTTTAGGCTATGAATTTGACAGTTTAAATATCCATAAGGAACACTGTATGTCACTGATTTTTTTGTGACATATCAGAAATGGCTCAGCACTGTCATCCTTGCATACCTCAAAGAGTTTGCATTTTGTTAGCATGGCATGTGCTATTCTGATACCCATGCAGCCCTCTCTAACAAAATTTCGTCTATAGAGCTTTTTCTTGGTTCTTAACTCACATGGCATATTCGGTACCTTGAATTCTCACTCGGCATCAAGTTTCAGATATTTATGTAGTAGCGAAATACAAGATGTATGGGCTTGAGTACGGCCCAACAAGCACAGATGTTGAGAAAAGTACTGTCGAAAACTCAAATGTCAAAATAAAAATTATTCGGTAGAATGTGGATACAATAATGAATATGGTCATGAATACAGTTAGCACATTCAATATGAAGTATATGTGTTAGACGTACACTCAAAGAAACCTGTTGCATCTATATTCGTGCAAATTACTTTGGAGAACCAAGCGCTACAGTCTCGAGAGGGAGTTCCGTGAATGATTCTACTGAAAATGAGTGTAGACGGAAAAAGCAGATTGATCTGCGACAATGAGAGTTACATAAGCAGGTGACATGGCATTGTTACTGTTACAGTGCCGACTGTTTCATACTGTCAGCCGCGTCATTCGGTGAGTTCCCTCCGTACATTGCAGGGTTTGACTCTCTCGAATGCTTTGGAAGAAAGCTGATGAACTGGAAATATCTACCGTAGTTCTAGAAAAACTATTTCCAGAATCTTATCTCAGCATCGCAAAGAATATAAAAAGTTTCTAGAGACAAGGTTAGTGCAGGAGTTGAATAAACGAAATACTTAGTTCTGCGAAATCATCTTGCCGTAGTAAACGTATAAAGTTCCCCAAGGTAGAGCTAGTCCTTACGGACGATTTTGCTCATTGCATAGCATAAAAATTTGATTTGCGACCTACAATATTTACAGGCTCAACCAACTTTGAATAAGTGGAACACTTGGCATTCAAGATTAGTCTCACCATGACTGTCTGAAATCATCCACACAATAATTTCCATGAACCTATGTATTTCAAAAAAATATTTGGTGCGAGCTGTTTAAAACACCATAACACTTTTTAACACTAATAGAAAGCCTGTCGTGGGCCACAACTTAAGCAGTTTTCACTTCATTGTGAAGATAAATTACACATATGTGAACCATGAATATAGGCCTGCACTGAATTGTTTCCTGGCAGAGCTGACAATCTGCAAGTTCCCGTTTTTTTTATTTTTCACATCTCCCGACTGCTGGGCGCGATAGGTACATAAGACTGATGACACCAACGTAATACAATGATTATTTCAAGAATTTGTTCGGGTATAGCACGAGCGAAGCCACCTGCAGGAAGTGTTTTTTTTGACACCGTTGAACTTGCATCCACTGGATTTTTGGTTGACATGTTAATCACGTCTGCAGACTCCTTTTTGTAATTGGAACTCCATCCAACCCAAGATTTGAATGTCTTTTGCATTTTAGGCTTAGTAGTGCTTTTGCTGATTCACTTAAGGAATAGGTAAGAATGCTTATCTTGCGTGGCATACCTAACACCTGGTGGCACGAGGACTCCCCTGTCGTGACGCTAATCAAAGGTCACAGGCGAGAGATACTGCGATGCTCTTGTTGCTAGGATTACCTCCCCCATGGTCCTGGCCAGACCACAGAAGAAGATTGAGTCTAAGCTTGTGGCCACTACGATCTCCAGATCTTGAGGCACCCAAGTAGCTGAAAATAAAAACTAATCACACTCAAGTACTTGGAAGAGCTCCATTACAATGGCTAGCATATTCTTTCATGATCAGCACATAGATCCTTTTATTTTTATACTTTCTACTTGTACCTATTAAAGAACTGCTCCTTCACTGCCACAGCCATAGTCACCCTCGAGGACAAGGTCATGTAGGCCTTGAAACGATGGGTACCTAAATAAGGCAAGTTATTAAATGCGTTCATTTAACTCTCTTTCGCCCCAACCTGAAAGATTTCTGTCGAATATTCACATTCAATTGTAAAGACTATAAAAATAAACTTCTAGAGCAATGCAGAGCCGTATACTTGGAGAGTTTGGCCAGTGGGCGTGGCGACGAAGGCGCCGGGGAGGAGGAAAGGGAGGAGAGCGCCGAAGGAACGAGAGAGAGAAGGCAGCATAGAATAGACGACCGCCATTTTGACGCAACGCTGTCGGCGCGGAACACCGTTAAGGCAATGCGTCGTCTGCTACAAGCTTATTTCTTTTTCGTCTGAATAAAAATTTGCGTTCAAACATAGAGAAACTTCATACTTTAGCTTTTTGAGCCACCGAAGAATAACACTATATCATTTCATAACAAGAAAGAACCGCAATTTGGATATCGATCCCATGCCGGCGAATGAATGAAAATGGCGGCCCTCCCCGCGCAGCTGGGAGCAGCCGAGAGTTCACGCGCACGCGCTACCGCCTCTCGCTCGGTGCCGCGGGCTGATTGGCTCACTCGGGAGGGGGACGCTACGGTAGCGAAATCATAGACTGGCCAAACCCTCCCAATATATGGCTCTGCTGCAATGAAAAGATTTTTCTACCCTCATGCAAAAAGAGTGTCAACTGGGGATACAACTCCAGTTCATACACTCACTGAGCATGAGGGTAGAGTGTACCAGCTGAGGGCAGGTGTCTGGATAGGAAGAGTTTAGTTGGCGCACCAAGAGGCTAACCGATAAAAATTGGTACTGCTCTGAGAAAAATGCCAAAAAAGCGTGGATCTCGACTTGGCGCTAACAGCGGCACAGTATATATCTATTTTACTGACTAAAGGGTACTCAATCATTATTTTTTAGCTACCTAATTAAACTAAATATTTGTCCCAGCTTGCGTTTTAGGAAACTTTCTAAATATACAAGAAGTATTAAGACAATGGCTAAAAAAAAAGCAATGGCAAAACCAACAATCGAATTCGCCTGCTCTCCAGTAACAAGACATCTATGGCAGGCAGACCTGCAGAATTAGCAAGCAGTCTAAAAAAACAGAGTATGTCCTATGTATAATTTTTTTTTTCGCGCGGCAAAGCGAGCGCTGGAAGGAGGTTTCACGCCATTAACCAAATTTTTTGCAATCAGTCGCGAAAAAGTTAGAGCAGTGAACTTGTTCTTGCCCCCGGCATAAAGTTTTAGTGTTGCCCGTGGAAACTCAAATAAATATGTAAATAAAGACAAAAAAGACTAACCTTCATAAAAACATCTGTAACTTTAACAAAGAAAAGTTATCTTGACACAAATATGTGGGATACAGTTGTACAGCGTCCATTCGTGTGCTTCACCAATTTTGAGGCAAATCGGCGACAATGAAAAGAAAACGCCCGAGTACCATTAAGGGAAAGACAGAAAGGATGCATACCTACTAAAAAAAGTTAGAACGACCACGAGCAGGAAAATTTGGTGAGGCTCTCGGAGTGACTCCCTGCAATGGGCCAGCGCAGACCACAGAACAAGATCGGTCAGAGCTTGCAGCCATAAGGTGCTTCATACCATGAAGTTCCAGAAGCAGCTGCAATTGGAAGCAAAGTGCATTTCATTTCTCTGCAGAAGGGTCATACAGTCATGAATGCATCGACTTTTCAATGCAGCACTATATCACCGAATTGTAAACTGTGCCGGGCAACACAAAAATCCGGAATCATTTTTTGAAACTATCTCAGCTTAAAGTTAACCACGGCAGAAGCTTCAAGCCATCCTTGCAAATTCAGTGCAGAAAGCAAGCCATATGACCTTCTAGTTGGACGCCATGGTACCTCGAGCTTATAATCACGTGTCACGCTGTTTTTGCTGCAATGGCTTGTAGTGTCAAAAGTGATCCAGCTTAAAGAGATACAAAGTGCAGACGTTTGTCAGTGGGGCCCTGGCCTAGTCTTCAGCTACATTGCGACGTAGGACGTTCCAACCGAGATGTTTGCTGCCTGTAACCATATGATTAGCTTGCGCCCAGCGATTGTTCGAGCTGAGGACATGTCCTCGACAATGCCGTTATTTGAAAAGCATTTTTATTAATGATAAACATGACTGACTTACTGAGAGACGGCGTCTCAACGACTAATGACTTGCGATACCTAACTGAATACTAATATATTAACTAAATGGAAAACAATTACCTGGCAGGCATTATAGTTTTCAACAGGCTGGGTCGACTCCTCATTAAGCTGAAGGAGTCGATGCGTAATAGGACAATACAAACAAAAATATGCCTTAGAATTTCTTTTGCACCCCCGAAATGATGTGTTTTTGAAGGTGAGATATACAATGTTCTTGATTTAGAAAGTGCTTCTGCTGTACAAATGCATATGCAGTATGGGCACTCGCCAAGCCTATTCTCCTTAGCTCTGTCGAGATTAAGCCGAGTTAGAGTATAGAGGTACACGCTCACTGACAGAATGAGAAAGGCAGGAAGAAGTCTCAGTTGTTCCGCCAGCAGCCTCCCTGCTACCTTCCATGACGTTTCAGCGTCTCATGAGCCCCGAGTGAGCACGTCCGTTCAAAGCGAGCTGAAAAGTAGAAGCGCGTGCTGGAGGACGCTCAGCCATTCTCTTTTTGTCATCGGCTCTACTACATATTTTTAGTACGACATATTTTTTAGTGAGAAAGAGTATTGCAAATATGCAGTTCACCTTTGACCATAATACAGAATTCTGATAAATATAACAACAGTGCATACGTATTGCCATCCACCATTTTCCAAATAAGTGCTCCCGCCTATCGGAACATCTACACATGTAGTGAATAAGTGGGTTCAGGACTCAGAGGCTAAACAACGAAGCGCTCACAAGGTTTGTCTGACCTTTTCAACCATGCGGGTACATTCGTCAGAAATCCCCGATTTCTAGCCAAATTTTTTTAGAATGTGCAAATCTTGCCCACGCCCGAGGTAAACCACTTAATTGTGATTACCCCATATTGTCCGAATCCTCCTTCAAACTGCGGTACAACCTGCAAATAAACTCTGTTGTGCTGGACTTGTGGGCCCCCTGGCGGCTCTACAGCCCAGTTGCCCGACTGCGAGGCAAAGGTGCCGAACTTTTCCCGCGTGGCGGCGACGTCACGCCAGCCACGCGCACATCGCGTGCGCCGCCTTGATAAGGTGCATCAGAGGCGGCACACAGGGGAGTCGCTGCCTGGACTCAGGCGCCGCTGGTAACCATGTTAATCGTCTCGTCCATGTCCCATTAAATGTAGTTTCTTGTTGTGAAACCGTTCTCTCCGTGTTATTCCTCTGGGTCGGGTATGCAGCAAGGCTAACCGACCACAATGGCGCCCAACCTTCGTATGCTACCCACTCTCAGGAATTTCACGGGGCTTGGTTTCTTCGTTCAGTAAGCTTTTCTCCCATACCCCGAGTTTCCTACGGTCGTTCCGTGCTTCAGTCACGTCCGCGTTTGTTGTAGCGGCGTGTGTCTGACTGTTTTTGTGAGCGCGGCAATCGTTTTGCGCGCTTGTTTTGGCTTCTGGGGGTCGTTTCCTTTTTTTGCGGTTGCGTCGGGCTTTGGGGGGCGTTTCTTTTTTTGTGCTTGCAGGAATGCTCATGCTGGAGCAGGAAGCCGCGATGGCCGCAGCGGCACAAATGAACCTGCTCACGAAGGTGACGGAGATGTGCGACTCCGTGATGCAGCGCCTGGCCCACGCGCCTGGCCAGCAGGAGACCCCAACGCGAGAGCCCCGACCACACTTGACTGTTCCAGTCTACACGGGGTATGACAACGTCAAGTCCGTGGCAGACTTCCTGGACGAGCTGCAGACGTACCACCTTGCCTCCGGTGCCTCCGAAGCCTTCATCGTGGAGTGGATTGTCCCGCTGGCGTTGCAAGCCAGCGCCAGGTGCTGGTTGGGGTCACAGACCCCCTTCACCAGCCTGGCGGATTTCCAGACAAGGCTGCGAGAAGAGTTACTGCCTGCAGGCTACGCAACAAAGATTCTCCGAGAGCTCGAGGCAAGGACGCAGCACCCGGATGAAAGTCTGGTCCGGTACGTTCGGGACATGCAAGAGCTCTTCAAGAGGGCGGACCCCAAGTCACCGGAGTCGGACAGAGCAGCTCGGGTCAGAAGACAGTGTCACCCAAGTGTCACCCAAGTATACTGTCCAAACGAGACTTCCCTTCCCCACCACGTCAACCAGGAAAGTTGGCATGGCATGCATGGTTATCTCTCGTGCGGGATAAGCGTATGTTCGCCTAACTCTCCCCGACAGGTCCCCGGAGGTCACAGCGAGGCCCATGAGGGTTCCGGGCGGGGGTCGCCACGCAAGGTGGCAGGTCGTGTGCTGTGCCCTATCGTAAGCTGTTGCCCAACGGAGATCACAACCAAGTGAACCATCTTCATCAGTCTGCTCCTGCAAGTGCTGGCGAAAACTGGCACGGTGCGGTCGCAAACCCGCAGCCCAGCAGCATTGACCCCTGCCGCAACGAAGCAAGCCCTCCCCACAACAGCCTGTCGCAAGCCTGGTGGAGGCCCTCCCATAGTGGTTCCTTACCCGATCACTGGGC
>JABSTQ010005176.1:0-111736 GCA_013358835.2 Ixodes persulcatus
GCCAAGAAACTCTTTTGTTGCGGTGTAATTTCAAGGACAAAAGCGAGCGTTTCCTTTCAATAACCCCTTCAGAAAACTTGATGACGTAGCAGAGGTGTCGCTGTACCCCCCAGTGATGATATTTTAATGCGGCTCATAGGATGGACTCCAGCATTGCGTGAGCACTCAATATGGGCTCGTGATATTCGATAGTTGATTCGACAAGCATTCGGATAGTGCCCCGTGTAAAATCGTTGCAATACCGACAATAGACGTACCGTAACGTTTGGAACTCAGTGCGTGTCCCGTGCTTCGCCAACCCCAGCGCGTGGCTGTGATCAACACTAGCAACATATAATCGGCTCCAGATCACGTGGCCGCTTGTTCTGGCTGCGAGTTGCATAGATAAACGGTGCTTGTTTTTTTTTTTTTTTTTAATTTTTTTCTTCGTCTTCAAATAATCGAACGCGTCTCATAGGTCATTAACGTCAGGGATTCCTTTTAAGCGGTACAGAAATCGTTGCATCGCCCCTTTAATCATCATGTCTGAAACATGGCTCCGTTGCCGTGATTACAGTGCACCACGGCACTTGCGCAGATCGCGTCAACCTTCAGCGCCTCTCCCCAACGCAGACGTCGAGCTTCACCGTTTTGCACCGGAGTGCTAGGAGCAGTAGCTGACACGGGGGAGCACCTGGTTTGGCGTGATAGGCTCTGAAGTTATGTTCGGTACTATTACAGTTCTACCTTTTTTGGTCTTAAATCTCGGTCGACCCCTGATTTTAAAAATCTGTGCCGATGAAAATTAAGAAACGCCGGTCTATAATTTGAATAGATGCGGTAGTCAATGTAGTTCCCGTCTACCGAAAGAGCGGCAAACTTTGACTTGATTCTGGTTCCAACGCCGCCAAAGAGCAGTGTCACTGTTAATGCACAAGTGGAGGTTTTCACTATATTTGAGGATGGTTGTTTCTTCATTTTATGATATAATACCCATTATTCTTGATGTTAGCAGATAGGCTGGTATTTGCCGGAATTTTACAGGTCAAGTAAACTACCGAGTGTAAAAGAGAAAGGGACAGAGAGTCTTTGTTCCAATAAATTGTAGCACTATGATTCATTTTTAAACGCTGTTTTTAAGAGTGATTGTAAATGAAACCTACTGTGACCTCAGCCTTATTTCTGAAAAGAAAGGCCCTGTGAATTCCTTTTGTGCCCTACCTAAAAAAAGTAGGTAATATGCTTCAGTATCAAACAGGAACCCTCAATCATTATCAAAGATTAACACATTAGCAATGCATTCAGTTGTTTTGTTTTTTTTTAATGATGTGTTAACAAGTGTTGGTATCTGCTCCAAAAGCGCCAATGGCTGTTCCAAATCATCAATATTTTTGCCTGCCGCAAAAGGCCGACTGCCGCTTCCACGCTGCCTAAAGGTTAGCGCACTCTCCCCCCCCCCCCCCCCCCCCCACACACACACACACACACACACTTTTTTTTTGCAGCTAAAATGATTTTTTTTTTTTTGTTTTTTTTTGTCCAAAGGTAGCGCTAAAGGTCCGAATCAGATACCCAAGTTTAAGAAGTAATCATTGTCTCGTTCAAACGTTAGAAGTGATTTTCCCATAATTTCGATTGGAAAATGGGGCCCGTTTTCGGTAACTGACGCCATTTAGCTCCATGCAAGCGAGAGCTCCGCCGGCTGCCATTTTCCCGTTGTAAATTTCGGAAAATGGCTTATGACTTTTGAATCAGATAACGGGGAGAGTTCCGAAACTTTGGCATCTGCCTCGGACAGCTAGTACTATATTTGGGTGGAGAACGAGGGCCCGTCGATGCGTAGTTCACTTTCCTGGGGAAAAAAAAAAAAAAAAAAAAAAAAAAGAAAACCAACTGTAATATATGTAATATTAGAGGGCAGTGGGAAAGGGGGGGGGGGACATTTCGTAGTGCCTACAATATTTGGTTGTCGGGGGAAGAAACAACGCGGAGCGGAAGTTCGTCTGCTTCTTTTGCAGGGGTTGTGGTGACGTCAGAACGCTGAGCTCTGATTGGCTCTGATTAGGAGGATAATGGCGGATAGACCTCAAAACAAGCTGCCTTGAGGTCTACCCACTATCTTTCATTCAGAACCAATAGAGCTCAACATTCTGACGTCACCATAACCCCTGCAAAAGAAGCAGACGAACTTCCGCTCCGCATACATTTGTCGTGTAAGTCGTATACGTTTTACACTTTTTTTTTTTAGATTAGCCATATAACATATATCTAATCTGAAATGCACCCACATATGTCTTAATTCATTGCATAAAAAAATAACTTAGTAATTCTTCGCGAAAAAAAAAAACGCGCTTTCTTAATTTTTTTTTTTATTATTACGCTAAAATGTGAAGCGAAAAATAGGGTCTCTAACCAAAAATTTAATAAAAAATTACCCGACGTTTCGAGACCAGTTCGGTTCTTCTTTCACATTTTCAGATAAACTTTCACGAAGTGAAAGTTCATCTGCTTCTTGCACGGGGGCTGCGATGATACCAGAATGCCGAGCTCTTATTGGCTGACTGAAAAAGAAAATAGTGGGTAGACCTCAAGGCATCTAGTACTTATGTGTACCCACTATCCTCTCAATGGAAGCCAATCAGAGCTAGGAGTCCTTCTGACGTCGCCGTAACTGCTGCGCAAGAGGCAGACGACTTGCTCTCCGCATAAGCACAGAATTAATCTGGCGAGGGTTAACCGTTACGGTTTGTCGTTGTCACTGCCGAGTATCTGCATTTCACAGCGGACCTCGGTGCTAAGGCTACAATATACCAGGGACCCGGTGTTCAGGCCTAGTATCCTAATGTAGCGTATCGAATACTAATGAATACTTTTATGTCCCAAATTATTCCTCGCAGCCATCCCTTGCCCGGAATTCGCAGACGCGCTTTTTTCGGAGGCTCTGCCAACGCTCACCCATTTCTAGGAGAAGATCGTAGTTTTCCTTGATATTGGTCATCCTTGACTTGACGTAGAACGACAGGGTGCTCCATTCTTCATCCGAGAAGTATCCTCGGATGAGGCTGAAGCGAGGAAGGTCTTCGGAAGACATTTTCGTTGGGACGCAGTCGAGTGGCGGTCGCAGAGCGGGATCCCCAAGTGACGCTCAACTGTCGTCTGCTAAACTTCCCGCGCTTGCCGTCACTTTTTTTGATCACCCAACAGAGCGTGATACTGCGTCGCGGAAAACTTAATAAAGATAACTTTTTATTAACGGTTTTTGCATTTCGTTGCTTGATAATTCTTTGTTAAACATTTATCGTTTCAGTTATCGAACTTTTTCTTGCTCTCATCAGATCATGGCAGGGCAAGCGGAACCAGGAATCGTACCGGAAATCAATTTGAAATCGCTGGCGGCAACGTTTCGCGTGCCTCAGAAACTTGTGTCCTTTGATTCATCGTTTCGAACGTGAGCTCTGAAATCAATCCCAATCCTTTTATAACGTGCTGCTGCTCCTTTCCTGCCTTATTCGCCGGATCAAGGAGCGTCATTCGGAAAGCAGCTCGGTTAGTCAGATCCGAGTGTAACCATCGTAAAATAGCTTTTGGATTGTTTTTTTATTATCGCTGATCTCTCGAGGTCCGCTGGAAACGTTTCGGATCCCGCATTTTACGTTTCCAATCGTTCATTTCTCACAGAACTTAAATCGACCAATTTCAAACGCTCCCCAGCGTTGCACCTTACCATATCCTCTGCGGAGTAGCGGTTTTTTTTTTTTTTGTTTTTTTTTTCCCCCTTGTTTGGCTTTCCTAGTGGGCTCACCTTCTACTAAAAGAAGAGATCCTCCGACAGGCCCTGAAAATGTGAGACATGCCGTTCGATTGCGAGTGTAGTTTCACGCGCTGACATTTAGTCAAGTTGTCGGGAATTGAGGAAATTTAGAACAGTAAACAGAGCAAGACGCAAGTATCTTAGCATGCACAGCGATTTCAGGCACCGAAGAACGAAGCCACGAGCACCTCACGGCAATATATATATGCGTGCGTGCGTGCGGGGGAGGGGGAGGGGGGTTTGTCGAGCTGGATTGTACAGCTTATTCGTATTCTCCAGCCCACCTCTCTTGGGGTTGAAATAAAAAACCATTACCATTATTATTCAATGAACTTACCGGCCTTGGAATATATACACGTTCACAAGTATGGGCAGAACGACAACCACACTGCGACGTTAAGGTCCCGCCTTCGAGCATAGGGAGGCGTCCACGGACACAAAACCATTAAAAACAAACATATATTTATTTACAAACACTTTGGTGATGCTCTTCCTTTTGAGTCAACCCGCAAAGCACTCCAACTATCCAATATAGCACACCGAACGCCGAAGAGGAGGACACCACACATCGCGGCGAGCAAAAGCTTTCTGGAAGGGGCTTCTCCAGCCATGCTTAACCCGCAACGACCTACAATGCTCTCGGCCGCCGACACCCTTCGGTGCAACCCCCCTCCAGCCAACCAGCCGACACGCCCGATTCGGCCTTTATGCGCATCTGCGCTTCCCATGAGCTCCGTTATGTCTCAATTTGTCATATATAGCTCTAAGTATGGGACCTTCATCTTGCATTCCATTCGTACTTCAAACCACAGCCCTCTCAAAAACTGGCAGGTATGTCAAAGAAGCGAAGCAATGAAAAAAATTACCGCATCTCCACGTGGTGAATGATGCTGATTGGGGCGAAGCTCTGGTGGTGCTGATGATACTGATTTTATTGTTCATAGGTAGTGCTGATTTTTTTTTTATTGCTCATAGGTAGTGCTCAGTTACGGGTTGCGTTTCGACTTCATTATTACTGCTTTATGGTCGGTGAAATGCAGAGCCATGCATGCAAAGTTTAACGCGATTATATACGCATTTGACTGCAGCGCCCTGCAACGTTTCATCCATGACATCCCCAGCTTTTGAGTTACTACATCATCTCAGAGCCCCTACTCGTCCAACAGCCGTGGCCGAGTGGTTAAGGCGATGGACTAGAAATCCATTGGGGTCTCCCCCGCACAGGTTCGAATCCTGTCGACAGCGCAAACATTTTTTCTTTTTTTGTGGGCACCGGCACCGGATGGACGGACGGACAAGGCTAGACCCTAAGGAGCTTCGCCCCTAAAACGTTTCGGCACGCATTGTCCACGACGGAACCTCCTCAGGTTCCTCGTCTTCGCTAGTCCCAATCTTTTTTGAGTGGGCTTTCAGTAACGATGGGGCCACAAACCCTTTTCCGCAGCACTCGCACGTGTGGGGATGCTCCTTCGAGTGCACTGCAATTAGTATGTGCTTCTTCAAGTGTCCAGAGTCAGCGGACCTGTGTCCGCACAGATGGCACAAGTACACTGTCGCCAGAATGGGTACGGGCATGCCGAATCATGCCGCCTCTCTGCGTGAAACTTGTGCCACACACGGGGGGGCACTCCCCGGTGTGCGTCATCCCGTGCCTCCTCAAGTGTGTGAACCGCTGCTTGCAGATGGCGCATTTGTGCGCCGTTCTCCAGTGTGGACGCCTCGATGCTTGGCTAGCTGATCTGCACTGTGAAGGCCTTGCCGCAGGTGCCGCAGACGAAGGGCCTCTGCCCCGTGCGAGTCCTTTCGTGCTTGACTACGCTGTCCCTTCTGTCGCTGGAGTAAGGGCAGTAGCTGCACCGGTGCCTGCCGCTCCTGGTGCATCGACTTCCGACCTCCCTCGAGGTAGTAGCAAAAAGAGAAGAGGCTGTTGCAGTCCCAGCACAGAAAGGTCTTTGCTGCCACATCGACGGGCAGCAACTCTTTTTCGTCTGGATGTGCAAGAGAAGGAATGTGGTTGGGGGTGACGTGGAAACGGCACAGACACTTAGCTCCTATTGCACATTTGTAGCCCCCACCTCCATTCATCCTTAAAATTAAAATGCAGCCGAGGCTACAAAAAAAATTTTTAGACAAACTTCACCATACTGACAAACACCAGAGCACAAAATGTTTCCGCAGAAACTGCAGATATTTATTCTTTTTCTTTTTTCACTTAATTTACGGGAGACACTGAATAATTTTATTGGTCGCGTGACATCAGGTGATGCGGCATTGATTTTTCCCCCGCTAAGTTTAGCGGAAAACTGAACCTGGATTGGTGTTTAGGTCACGGGACATCAATTTCCCCGCTAAATTTAGCCGGAAAACTGGACTGTGTAATGCTCTCAGCTTAGGGTTTGTTTACGACACTCATTCATGCCAATTTTCTCGTTGGAAACAACCCGTGAAACATCTCACGTTAAAACAAAAGGTCAGATTTGGGGGTTTTCAGTGCCAAATCAACGAAGGGTGTCTGGAATGCCCCGACGGAGGACCGAGGTTTAATTTCAACCACCCGGGGATCTTTTGGCGTGCAACTGAAACCTCGGTACGTGCTCCCTTCTCTGCAGCGAGCCTCCATCGAGCCGTGGCCACGCCAGCGGGAATTTGAACCCACAACCTGGGGATTGTAGGTCGACGCGGCCTCTAGCTACAAACGCGACAGCACGGAACCTTGGCTTTGAAACATTCCTCCACAATACACGCGCATGCGCCTGAAACACGCATCTGAACGAAGGGAGTGCAGGCTAGCTGGCAGTTCTAGCTCTGGCTGCAGCCTTGGCCTAAAGGAGAACAAAGTATAGATGCTAGCAGGGTCAGAACGGCAGAGCGTATCTTCCGGATGCCTGGCGTCCAGCGTGCACTCGTTTCCTTCCGTCATACTTTGGCTGTGTGTGCACGTTCGGGGCCCACGAGGTACCAAAAAGCTATAGAAGATATCAAGCTAGCACTCGAGGCGAGGCAACTGAGAGATCTCCCTGGTGTTCTCATCCTCTTAGTGACCATAGTTCTGCATTTTTATGGAGAAAAAAGATTTTTTTCGAGAAGACACTGTGTACACGAGTACATATTGGGCTACTACTCTATGCTAAAAAATGCGAGGAAAACTAGTATAAATGGCTTGCATCGATATCGTACCAGCTGCTATGGGGGTGGTCACCTTGCTGCCGAGCATGTATACACATTGCATCTCCTCATTTGTTTTTCTCCTAAACACTTAGGGATGACCACTGGCAAGGTGCGATGATTTCATGTGTAAGCCATGTGCAACCACGGTATAAACATGGTAAAAGAAATATCTAAATCAAAACCAGTTTTAAGAAAATTCACTGTATCGCATCACTAAGAAAGAACAGAGTGGGAGACCAGTTTACGAGTCGAGGCAAGCTTCAAATAAAAAAACAACAAGAATACACGCCACCGACTATATGCAATGCAACACAAACATTTGTAACACCCAACATAATTAAACGGATGATGACTGCCATGCACTTGGCCAATAAAGACAAGAAAGTGTTGAAATTATGCCGGTCCTCCTTTTCTCGCATCCAAATTGTCGTGAGACCCATTTTGCATGGATGCAACAACTACAGGAACCGATACCTTGTCTATTCTTTCGACTTGTCCGTTGTTCTGTGGGTTGCAAGCACACTTGCACGAGTGTTTCCTTCAGGCCATCCATGCGCCGCTCTTCCTCATTGTCAGTCCTTGGGAAGCTAGCCTCTCCCGATCAGCCGTCTGAAGGGTCTCTCAACAGTTCTGCAATGAGGGAGAGAGACAGCAGTGATACAACAGCTCCTCTTTCAGGTTCATTTCTCCTGGGCCTGTTTGCTCACCTTGCGGCCGCGGCTGCGGCTGCGGCCAAGAGGGATTTTTCTGTCACGTGACCAGCTCCATGGGGACAAGGAAGTACCTAGCGTCCCTGCCTAATGGCGGAGAAATCCGTATCGCTTCGAGCACAAAAACCTAATTTCGCTCGCAGAAACTGACTGCAGGGACTTTCAACTGGAGTCCAATTGACCACCCTTTTATACTGTAGGAGCGGCAGGTAATGTTCCGACCAAGGAGGCTAAATATGAGCCAAAATAAATTTAAAAAACACACGAGATAAAAGCGGTGGCAGTATATTTATATACTGGCGCCAGCGCCGGCGGCTTCCGCTTTCTGCTGTGGTCGAGAGGTTAAAGCGCCGGTACTTTACGTCGCGGCGTGAAAGGCCCGGGTTCAAATCGCGCCAGAAACATTCTTTTTTTTTTTATTTGACTGCACTCTCACTAAGAATGTAGACAAGGCCCTATGAGCTCTATAAAATCATTGGGCGGGTAGTTTTGACTCACCAGTTCGTTGTTCATGGCCTCGGCAGAGCGCATACATGTTTCTGGCTTTCTTTACCAATTTCCGCCATGCCTCCTGCATCTGCCGTACACGCCGCGGAAAGCTGACAATATCTTTCCATGCCCGTCTCTTCATTCGCCAGGTCACTGTGCTGCTGAATTCCTCTAGAATTTGTCGTTTCCCTTTTCGAACTGCTCTAATTAATTCCATTTGTTGATCCAAATTGTTTTTAGGTGTTTGCGTTAGAGAGAAGGTTTGCGATGTCGACGCCTGATTTATTTTTGAATTCGGTTGTGATCGTCTGCTATTCTAACTAAAATTCAACAAGTAATGTGTTAATATCAAAAAACGATTGCCACAGCAAAAAGTAAAGAGTAAAAATATACCTTTTATCACATTCCATGCAAGTAAAAGTATGATCTCTTTTATTTCGGTTTTACTACTTTCTCAGACGTTTGACTTGCTGCCTTGCCTGTAGGATTTTGCTCAATCAATGCATCCAGAGCTGCTAGTCTTTTTTTCTTTTTGCTTATTTTGTGGAAGTTTTTTTTTGTTTTCTTTAATTGTCACAACTGCAGTTTTTATTAGTACTAAATAGTCTTTTCCTGTTATTGAAAGGAGTCGTAGCAAGAGCGTTGCATATTTAAAAACATAAAATTGCAGTTGCTGGGGAAAGTATGCTTGTTTCGGCTCCGTTTGTGTGAAAGCCATACCGATGTTGTTACCTTGGTTTTCTTTTAATGAACATTATGAAACGATTGGATTAGCGTGTTAACTTGCCTTGATCTTTATTTTTTTTCTTCCCGGTGTTTCAATTGCACAGGCGGGACAAACAGTAAAAATAGAGTAAGGCGCAGTAGTGCAAGTGGATGATTCGTAAAAACAGATCACAATTAAAAAGTGAGACACGCGCAAAATACACCCAAAAAAAAGTTGCTAGCGCGATTTGAACCCGCAACTTTCACGCCGCGACGTGAAGTACCGACGCTCTAACCTCTCGACCACAGCAGAGAGCGCGAGCCGCCGGCGCTGGCGGAGGTATATAAATATACTGCCACCGCTTTTATCTTGCGTGGTTTTTTCATTATTTTGACTCATGTTTACCCTCCCTGGCCGTAACTTTACCTACCGCTCCTACAGTATAAAGGGGCGGTCAATTGGACTCTAGTTGAAAGTTCCTGCAGTCCGTTTCTGCGAGCGAAATTAGGTTTTTGTGCTCGAAGCGATACGGATTTCTCCGCCATTAGGCAGGGACGCTAGGTACTTCCTTGTCCCCATGGAGCTGGTCACGTGACAGAAAAATCCCTCTTGGCCGCAGCCGCAGCCGCGGCCGCAAGATGAGCAAACCGGCCCTGGGGTCATATACAACCCATTTCGACCCCGCTGTTGGCAAAACAATTCCAGTACTCCATCACTAGCTCGAGCTGCTGCCATTGCTCGAGCTGCTGCCACCTGAAAGAAAACAACACTGCAATGCGAGGCAGGTTGTGCGTTAAGCTACGAGGTTATCGGGCCATGGGGGAGCTCACGCACAACTCAGGCTGACCTGTGGCCCTGTCGGCTCTGACACTCACTACTTTCATGCAGCTGCTGTGGTGGCACAACTCGTCGGCCAATAAAATAAGTAACAAAGTAACAAGGAGCTTACCCAGCAGTTTGCCAATGTGAAATATTGAAATGACTCGAGTGATGAAACTATGCAGGCCCTAATCAGGAAACAATTATCAAAGGAGACATAAATGTCCACAAAGAAGACTTTGACGGGTTCACAGTCACAGGTGCAACAGCAGGGAATGTTGGAGTTTTTCAATGCCCTGGATCTGTAAGCCCAAGTAAAATGCAATGGGAAAATAATGTGAGAGAGAAACGGCCAACGTCCCACAAGCCGTATAACAGGTTGGGAGGTATAGAAATAGACGAGGAAGGTACAAAAAGTCTAGGAAGTGACCACAAGAAGTTAAGATTAAATTTGGCACATCAGATTCAGAGCAGGCTCAGAAACAGGAGGAGTAAATCGAGTCAAAATGAAGCTAAACTGCTGGAAGTCAAAAGTATTGAAAACATAGTGGCTGAACAACCCGAAATTAAGGGAACGGGTGTGGGAGAATCCGGAGGTAATCAGTTTGCCGAACGACATTTCATCGACACCAGTAACGCCGGAAGTCTTCAGATGAAGTGACTCCGGGATAGCTAGGTTCGACCAAATACCACGTAAGGCAATATACTGGCAAGTCCCGCAGAGCGTGGTCGAAAAATGATAGCAGCGACCCCTGGCGAGCTCAGAGTTTTCGCTAGCAGACGAGTTCTCCACAATGCATTCGTTTTGCCTATCTCCGTGCGAGGTGACCAGTGAAAACAAAATTGTCACGGGTATTCGCTGCTTTGAATGTTAAAAAATAGGTGTCGCCTCACGGGTGAAAGACATTTTCTTTGCGTGGGAATGATGTTAGAGCTTTCAGGGGTCAATTTTGAGGCTCTCCTGATGAAAACACTCTGTCACAACTTATGTAGCCAGGCAAAACACAAATGTACCTTTGCACTGTTTTTTGAAAAAGGGCAATGTACAAAAATGTCACAACATAGCAACGCTTCAACTTCACTGTTCTTATCAGTCAATTCGTTTTCTTATTGCAATTCTCATTTGCCATTTATGTGTTGCTTATAACCGTTTTGTTGAATAGGTGAGCTGGCTAATCCCATTAAGAGCGTCTCCGAAAGAAGAAGCAAAAGGCAATTTTGAACCATGTACGTCATTGCGATGTCAGTATGCTCTGGAAGAAGTCGATTGTGCACATGCAAATCTGATGCTATTACGACGAGTTGCCTTTTTTCTGCGGCATTGCGCTTTCGTAAAAATTTCCACGTGTTCTCAACAGCAAGTCTCAATGCTTACACAGGGTCTTAAAAAACTTCTTGGGCAAATGACGACGAATGAGTAGAAAATGTGTCGTGAGCACGCTGCCGCAAGCCGCTGCAATGCTAGCAAAACAGCAATTTGCCTCTCAGTAAAATGGCCATCCTTTGGCTTCAATCGCGCTGCAGCGAGCAAGCGGGGAAGTACAATCCAGCAATTGTCATAAAGATCAGTGCCAGGAACAGATGCTTATAGCCAATAATAGTGAATTGAAGCAAACCAGGTCAAGGAAAGATGGCTATAGCCAATAATATCCAGTTGAAGTCATTCAAATTTATGCACACTCTAATTGCACAAATTGTCAAATAGTCTCTGACAGCCATCCATAGCCATTTCAAGCCGATTTGGCCAAGAACAGTGCATACCAATAGTAGCCACTTGACTCCATTCATATTCAAAATGTCATACCATGAAGCGAGGCAGATCTTCAGAAGAGATTTTCTTTCAGACGCAGTCAAATCGCGGTTGCAGGGCGGGATGCCGAAGTGACACTGTGGTAATTTATCTCGCAAAGCTGCTTGGCCTCTTTCCAGTTGGTCAAAGTGCACCAGCTTGCCAGTTTGAATCTGCAGGAGAAGACGACTCTTGTTAGCTCTGACAATACGTGAAATGGAATTTATCAGGCCAGAACTGGAAAAAGAAAAATGATAACCATGGGCAGTCTACGGTGACTCCATCCTTATCGGTGCTCCCGTTTGTAACCTCCTCTCTTTCAGCCCTCCCCCGTTCTGGTCAAGGTGTGCATTTCTCGTACCCGGGAATAAACATTCGTTGTTTCTAAATTAGAGAGTGTGGTTGTCTGGGAAAGTCCTCTATGTTTTTATTATTTCTATTTTAAGTACTTTTGTGGGGTTCCCCTACAAAAGTACTAGAAAACAATAGCCACTGGAAATCATTTTAGTTTGTAAACTTAGAAACACAAACAACAAACTAGCATAAAATTGTGAACAATATTCACGAGTGGCCATTTATAGTCATTTAAAGCCAATCTGGTAAAACAATACATGCTAATAGCCAAAAATAGCCCCATAAAGCCATTCCAGTTTGTAGACAAAGAAAAAGCTGCTAATTATAAATACTAGTCACTTAGAGGGGTGTCACAAACTTTTGTTGAACCGGAGTTTGAGGTCGAACTTCCAGTGTTCGACTGGGTCGAACCGGTTCGACGAACCTTCAAACTTTTAACCAGATTCGACCAATTCGACTTTGTGGACAGCGTGGTCAGACCTTGATACAAGCATGGCCAGGTTTGAAGAAATTTTTTTTTATATACAGAGGGTTATTTTAATTTCATGAACAGTAGCAATTAAAAGAAACTAATTCTAATCACTGAAGAAGTTAATAACTTGATAACTTAATTGTTTGTACTGTATTAACTGAAATAACCAATCAGTGCTGCCCTTAATTCATCCTTTAGCCATCACCATCCAAATCTGGCCCCTCTTGAAGTTTCCACTTAATTTTTCTGATGCATGCTGCGTACCCTTTTTGTGTTATCTTCCACTGTGAGAAATAGGCCTGGTAAGTGCCTCCCATTCAAGCGTTTCTGCTCGACATTCACATGAAACAAAGGAGGGAAAGAACGTCGAAAGGCGCTCGTTGCAATTTTGCCAACAATGACAATTGTTCTCCCCCCTCCCAGAGGTAATCCACATAGAGTCCTTCTCAGTCATAGCCAAAAATAGTTGTTCGAATTGGAGTCAGTCGAACCACTACCTTTGCCATGGTGCTAGTGTGAAAAAAGTAAGCTTTCTCCAAAACGTGTCCATCTTGGATTCCGTCCAATCGTCAGGATGTGACTGCCGTTGACTCTGACTGTGTTATTGGAGATCTTTCTCAAATAATTTTTTTTCAGATAATGCTGCATTCTGTGGTATGTACAATATATTGTTAAAATGTTAACACTTGCTATATTGTATGTCTGTGTCCTGTCCATCGGTAAACACGTTATTTGTAAATGTGAAAAATTCATGTATTTCGGCTATCTTTTGTTGTAAATTATTTTCTATAGCAATTAAAGCGCTCTGTCATTTGACACGCGGCTAATCAAGCAGCGTCATCAAAACTTATTGTAAAAAAAGACAAAAAAAAATAACATTCCAGTTGAATTCGTTCTGTCGCGCCCATACCCAACAAAAATAGTTTACTGTTTTTTTTTTCTTTTGCTTTTTTGTTTCTTCAATTGTGGTACAATGCTTCCTCAATGTCCTTGGGACACAAAATAGACTGGAAAAAGACAAGTACTTAGCTCCCACCAGTGTTTGAAACTGCGCCTATCGAAATCACAGTCCACTCGGTTAGGGTTAGCAGGGACGCCGGTGAGAGTCTAGCCTCAAGCCCAGTCACTGGGCTGGAAAACGGTGTGTTGCCCCTAGGGTCGAGTGTTTTTTGGAAAGGTGTATAGCCAATCTAATAAAAATAGATGCTTATAGCCAATAATAGGCACTTGAAGTCATTTTTATCCATAAACACCGAAATAGCACAGCATTGTCAAGTATATTCACGAATAGCCATTCAAAACCATTTGAAGCCAATCAGGTAAAATATTGATGCCAATAGCCAAAAATAGCCACATGAAGCCATAAATGTTTGTAGGCACAGAAATAGCTTCAAATAATCAATACTAGCCACTTCAAGCCAACCAGGTCAGGAATATGTGCTTATAGTCAATATCAGCCAATTCAATCCAACCAAGTCAAGAATAGATGCCTATAGCCAATAATAACCAGGTGAAGTCAATAAAATCTATACACACTCCAAATGCGTAAATTGCCAATAATAGTCTCTGATAGCCATGTATAGCCATTCAAGCCGATTTGGCCAAGAACAGCCCATAGCCAATATAAGCCACTTGACTCCATTCATATTCAAAATGTCGTACCATGTCAATCTAATCTTCATTCTGAAGCGATTTAAAGTGATTCTGTTAAGAAGAGATGCGAACTGCCAACAATACCCACTTGAAGCCATTTTCATTCATAAGTATGGAAAAAGCTGAACATTGTGACTAATTAGCACTATTAGCCATTTTTTGCCAACTCAAGCCAACCAGGTCAAAATTGGGTGCCTATACACTGTTTCAAAGTTGGCGTGCAACGCTGTCAAAGCTACTGGCGCGAGCGTGGGGCTTGATCTAGATCATTTGCACGTGTTCTCGCGCAAACAAAACCATAGATGAAGCCACGTGCACGCGCCAGCAGCTTTGACAGCGTTGCACGCTAAGTATGAAACAGAGTATAAAGCAAATAATCTCCAGGTTAAGTCAATCAAATCTATCAACACACCAACTGCACAAAAAGTCAATGAAAGCAACTGAGAGCCACATATAGCCATTTCAAGCCAATCTGACCAAAAACATATTCCAATCGCCAACAATATCCATTTGAAGTTAATCCTACCCCTGAAGCACCAATGCCTCAGAAGTGGGAATAACAGTTGCTAACAGTTATTCCTTGCCAAGTGAAACTGATCTGGTCAAGAATAGCTCCCAATAACCAATTTGAGCAACTTGAAGCCAATCTCACTCATAAGAACAAAAATAGCACAAAAAAGTTAAATTTTTGGTAATAATAACGACCTGAAGTTTGCCTAACAGATAAAAAGTCAAATAACTAAAAATAATAAATAACAGCCTGAAATAGGCATTTAACTACACAAAGTCGATATGCAAACAGGTTTACTGACTTGCATGGGAACTGTTTGGAACACATCAATTAACTCAAAAGTGCCATAACCAAGTGTTTCTCAGTTTTAATCGGTAACTATATGTATTATTTTAGGGATAGTGCAAGGGGGGAAGGCAGGGGAGCACATGAGTGATATCAATTTAATTTGCGGCATAGAGTTGACCACTCCTCACCAGGAGATGGCACCACTTCTGTCTCCTGCCAACCTCATGCATTTTACGTTCAGTTTCCTGTATTAGTCTGAACGGTATTCGCTGTAAGCAGTGTGACCCCAACTTTAGGGTTTGTCGTTGTTGCTGCTGAGTACACAGCTCCATTTCACATTGGACTTTGATACTGAAGCTACAGTTTAACAGGGACCCGGTGTTTAGGCATATTAACCTAATGCTGTATACTGAATGCTAATAAACACCTTTCTGTCCCAAATTTTTCTTTGCAGCCATCCCTTTCTCTGAATTCGCAGACGAGCTTCTTTCGCCAACTCTGCCGACGCTCACCCATTTGTAGAAGAACATCATAGTTTTTCTTGATGTTGGTCATCCTTGACTTCATGTAGAACGACAGGGTGCTCCATTCTTCATCCGAGAAGTATTCTTGGATCAGACTGAAACGAGGCAGGTCTTCGGAAGACATTTTCTTAGGGATGTAGTCGAGCCACGGTTGCAGAGTGGGAGCTTGGTCTCTTTCCAGTTGGTCAAACTGCACACGCTTGCCAGTTTGAATCTGCAGGAGAAGACGGCTTTTGTTAGCCCTGACAGGAAGTGAAATGGAATTTATCAGGTCAAAACTAGAAAAGGAAAAATGATAAACATGGGCAGTCTACGGTGACTAAATCCTTATCGGCGCTCCCGTTTGTAACGTCCTCCTCTCCTCCAACCCCCCCGTTCTGGTGAACGTGTGAATTTCTCATGCCCGCAAATGAACATTCGTTGTTTCTAAATTAGAGAGTGGGGTTGTCTGGGAACGTCCTCTATGTTTTTATTCTTTCTATTTTAAGTACTTTTGTTGGGTCCCCAAGAAACAATGAGCCCGCCCCCCCTACCCCCCTGCTCCGATGCAATGTTTCGGAGCGCACTGCAAAAGAAGGCCAGTCATATGTCAAGCACCGTCATGCCATGTCAAGCGCAAACATAGAACATGAGTTTTCTGGCCTGCGTTTCCTGAGTCGCAAGGAACATGCACAGATGGCTGGCAAATCTCTCACAGTGTATGTGCTAATTTGTTTTTCAATAAGTGTAATTATTCATTTTGTGCTCTTGAAAGCATCGCGGCTCAGTTGTTATTCCCACTTGTTGGTACATTCATTACTCGTGTAAAGTGTGTGGTATCTGTTCAATAAAGTTGTGTAATGTCCGGTGCATTATAAATTGTAATATCTTCCCCAGTACTTATACAGTTGCATTACAACACAAGCCCTACAAACACCGATTTCTCTTCGGCATTAAAATTACACACCGAAAAACACTGATTAAAAAAGAAAAAGAAACAATAAATAACTTCCGAATATGAACAAAAATAGATACCGAAAACATGGAACCCAATTCATAAGAAGGCCTAGATCCTTTTCCGTCATCTGCGGCGAATAAGCTGATCTGGCGCAACAAACCCTGTCACTTGGAGATCTGCAATACGTCAAACAAATATTTCATTGAACCTCTGATAAAGAATGTATACAACCCGGTCTCCGAAAGCTTGTTTTGATCGATTGGTAATGTTTTATTTTTCTTTCTCACAAACTAGTTTATGTATAATACCATATGTTTTCCTGGTCTACTGCGACGCTCCAAACAAGCAATGTAGTGTTTTTTTTTGTTTTTTTTTAATGCAAGAGCATGATCTATTCGATAAAGCGGAGTCAGCGGCGTCTGTAACTGCAAAAACAAAAAAACGCAAAAGAAATGCCCATTCTCCCATTGGCTGAGCAAAACGGCTCCTAGATAGCCATTGGCGGCCGCTTCACTAGAGCGCGCGCTCAGCCACCGGCCACAACTTCGGCAGTAGTGAAACGTGGCCGTCCACGCCAGTACACCCGAGACAAACTAAGAGAGCGAAAGAACGACATTTATGCTTTCGCATTCACTACTCATAAGAAGAGCTTAGGTGTCCTTGGAACTTTTCTTCGCAAGTCGCACTTTGACGGTTACAGTATTATGTGGGCTTCTGAACCCTTTTTTTTAAGTGCACTACCCTCGGGATTGGCTTTACATCTATTCCAGAGCGTGTCTTGTTCATGACTCGACTTCATTATTTGAGCGGTAACCCACACATTCTAGCGTTTTCTTTGCTTCGACCGAATTCGTTTCATGCACTTGTTATATATACTGCCAAATTGTTCAACCGCGTGAAATTCCCTGAGACGTTTTCTAGTCCAAAGCTCGACAACACATTAGGATACTCTGCAACACCTTATTTAGATACGTTAATTACATCAATGTTGATATATCTTCAGCCAGAATGAGATGACTGCTAATATTAATTCCATTCAGAAAATATTCCAACTCGCCGTAGAATAAAAGGAGATTTGAGATTGGTGGTCTATAAATAGCACAAATTACAAATGACGCAGTATGTTTGAAAATGTTAACAACCAACCTCAGCATGACTATACAGCAGGTTGCAACCTGCTCGGAGGCTGCCTCTCCAAACAGGTTATTACCCCCCACTGTCATGCTGAGCTCTTGTCTGTTACAATTTTCAAACATACTGCATTTTGAACTAACGCAAGTATTCCACCTCCCCATTGAATTTCTTTGCATAAGGAAAATGCGTGAAAACCATCCCAAGAAGAGAAGTTGCATACCGCTATGTCAGTGTCTGTTTTGTTAGTATTAAAACATAAAGGCTATCGAGTCCCCAAAAAGCAACAATTATACTGGTCCCAATGCTCGAGAAAACTTACTGCAGTAATGTGCAGTAAGTTTAGGGTAGTATGTGTTTTCAAAGGCGTCAATTGGTGGCCACTGCAGTTTTGTTTTTATCTTAGGCGGATTAAAATGTTTGTTGTAGTTCTTAGAAGGTCCGTTCCTTTATCAGGTGAAATGGAGCGCAGCGGTATTAATGCGGGGTTGTAAACACAGATCTCAGAAGGGTTAATCGTTAAGCCGGGGTCCCACCGCTTATACTACCTACATGCATACAACGACCGTCAAACAGATTCGAACACAAGTGCCGTATCCCTTTTTTCTGAATTCGCAGACGCGCTGGTTTCGGCGACTCTGCGCTCACCCATTTGAGGGAGAACATCGTAGTTCGGGTAGTTCTCCTTGATTTTGGTCATCCTCGATTTCATGTAGGCCGGCGTGATGGCCCATTCTTCCTCCGAGAAGTATTCTCGGCTGAGAATGAAGCGCGGCAAGTATTCCGAAGACATATTCTCAGCGAGGCAGCTGACTCGCAGTCGCACTTGGCGCCATTTTTTTATTTTTTTTTTATCACTTTTGACGAATGTCATTTGCTTTTCAGTGCGGGTAAACTTTTGAATAAATATTTAGCGTTACGTAGCGTGACACGTCTCAAACCTTTTCTCCTAAATCAGTTTCAAATCGCAGGGGCAACTTTTGGCGTGTCTCAAAAACTTGCGGTTGTGTTCTTCATTCGTACGCTGCGGGAACAAGTTACTTCAGTTGCGAGGACTGTTCAAGAGCAAGTAAAATAAGGTGGCATTGATGGCGCTACAAGCCACACAAAACAGCTTACTTGGTTTGCTGATGGTTTACTGTTCCAGCTTGTTCTAAAACGTGAAAAAAAGCTGTTTGACGTTGGTTAAACTCGGATTACGCGTGTTACGAATGCTTCTCATCCATACGAGGATTAATGAAGAAAGATAGCAGCAGCGAACCTCTATGCTTGTTCCTACATTAGGGGTGCCGCGAACTTTTGTCGAACCTCGATTCGAGGTCGAACCTAAAGGTTCATCTCGTTCGCCGAACCTTCGACTTTCCACTAAAGTTCGACTCACTCAACCTCTCTGATCTCTATCACAACGCGCTTCCCCGCTGCAGAGCCGTGTATTGGAAGAGTTTGGTCAGTTTGGCCAATAGGCGGAGCAAAGGCCGCCGCCAGCCAGCGCCGAATATTCCCCCTACGCTTAGAGCGTAAACTAAATTTGTGACACAGCGTCGACCAATCAGGAGACCTCTACTCCATCTCACAAATGTCTGCAGTGAAGACAAAGGCACAGGCGCGTGAGCCTAGCTCAGCGAAACGCTTTTGTTTGTACGAGACCTACGAGGTCTCGTACAAAGCGCGCAGGCTGATGTTATATGGTGGTGAAGATAACTTACGCGACACGACGCTCAAAACTGCAGCGGTGAGACTGAGAACCACATCTTGGTTGGAACGAATGAATGGATCTACGAAGACTTATGAATAGACGTACGAAAGCTTCTTGTGGCGTCACACTTTGGCCACCCGCGGAACCTCAGAGCTGCATCCGGCTGACCTCGTGCATAGGAGGCACTTTCCAAAGCCACGCGCTCGTGCCCATGCCTTTGTCTGCACTGCTAGAACAGCGTCCTGAGACCGGCTGAAAGAAAGCAGTGCAAAGGGTGGGGTGCGCGAGCGTCTTGAGACGCGGAGTTCCGCGTCTTCGCGGAACACTCTCTCAATAAACGGCTCTGCCCCGCTGCTGCAGAACGTGTGAAGCCACCAGCGATGGCCATCTTGCTCACAGACAATTTGCGGTTTCGCTATCGTTGCAGAGGCTGCTCGTTCGTCCTCATTCGCCGAAGAAGTTTTCTTAGGACCTTTTGTAACCGTTGAGACTTGCCGTTGTGAACACGCGGAAAATTTTACAAAAGCGCAGTGCTGCAGAAAAAGGCATAAGTTGTCGAAAGCAAGTTTCGCCGGTATCGCGGCGGGATTAAAGCTTCCTTGGCACGCCGAAGTGCGGCGTGCCAAGAAAAATGAAGAAGCGCCTGAATGGACCTCTTGGCGAATATGTGCTGCCACCTAGACACGCGAATCGGTTCGAGACTAGGTGACTGGAAAACAACGCGCGCCCAAGGCCTCTCCCACCCGTTCCACACCCAAAACGTCAGCTACATCCTGTTAACCCATTGAGGCGATGTGACCTAGATACGGCTCCCCCAAGCTCACCTTTGTCCCCATCGTGCGTAATCTTCCGACAACGAAACCGCTCAAAGGCGAGAAATGCAAGATGGCGGATTGTTTGGAACTAGATACTCTCGAACCCAGGCGCATGAAATACTCCGCGCATGCGCACCGCGTATTTCTACAAAAGGTCCATTCAGAAGGGGGATCAGGCTTCCGAACCCCCCCCCCCCCCCCCCCCCCCCAAATCTGAATCCTCCACTGATGTCTTTATCTTCTCTGTAATTCTTATTATGAGAAAGTTCAGTGGACAACTGGATGAAGCCGTTCTTCGACGAAGAGGATAGGCTCAATTCCTCCTTGCTTTTCCCGTGTCTGTTGTGCTTCTTCTCCGACCCTTCGATACTGACAAGTGTGTGTGTGTGTGGGGGGGGGGGGGGGGGGACAGGCACCCCCTGACTCCCCCCCCCCCCCCCCCCCCCGGGATTTACGCCGCTGCGTGCCTAAGAATTTTCGGCCCTAGATGGCAGTGGAAATGTCTGATTCAGCGCGTGGGACTGGCTCGACGTGACACGCCCAGCGGCGTTGTTCTGAGCTCTCGTAGCTCATTTCGGCACGTGTCTCACGTAAAATTTTGATTCTACATCAAAGGCAAGCTGAATATCCCTCTGCCTTGGCTGCACGTAACAAATTTAAGTGCGTACACTACGTCAAACAAAAATATGCCACGCTTCTTGTGCCTCCATATCGCGCGAGCATGTAAGTACATTTGGCTCCCGCCTTTCTTTTTTTCACCGGGTTTCTCGAGTTCGTTGTTTAGTTTGGATGTTCTTTTCAATTCGTGTATAGCGAGCGGATTAGCTATGAAATGATCGAGATGTTAAATAAAAAGTTGTGAATGCAAACGTTGTCTCCTTCTTGTTTCTTGACCGGTGCGAACGAACTGAAGTTCTGGTGCGGTTGAACGAATACACGCATTTTCCAATCAACTAAAAATTTAATGACACGAGATTCGGCTTATTTTGTCTATATAAAGACACAAAATAAATCATGAAAAGCAACCGTGCCACATTCTGTAATGTTGGTTACAACCAAGCAAACGTTACGTGCGGCCTAATAACTAATGTACTTTTGATAAGTTTTTTTTTTTTTTTTCATTCTACATCACTTAAAAGGTCATAAAAACAGTATCCGACTGCATGACCTTTGTTTTCAGGAAATGCGTGTCGAACCGCGAAGCTGCCTGCAAGCAAGATGATATATATATATATATATATATTTTTTTTAACCGCCACTTCCAGTCACTCTTCAGTCCGGACTTGGAAGCTGCTAAGTGCCAAACTCAAAACGTCAAAATAATAAAAAAAAAAATATATTTTATAATGTAACGTCAAAACATTTTTGAAAATATTTTCACGTTTCTAGGAAACGGCGACACGTGCGTCAAAATGATATAAAAAAATTCTTTTGAAAGCGGACGTCGAAATAGACACTACCTTTTTCGCGAATCATAGGCGATTCGCAAAATTCGCGAAAATGAGGTCCTCGCGAAAATTTAGTCGTTTACAGTATATCGTAGCGTAAGAACGCCAGAAATGCATAGTCACGAAGCTCCAAGAACAACACCGACGCCAAGAGTAATGCAAAAATAAAAAAAAAATGTTTTGTGCGCAGCCCCCTTCTTCACAAGAACCTGCGTTCGAGATTATTTCCCATTTTTGTCACTGGGGGCTAGGATTTCGGATACTGGTCGATATGAAAAAAAGAAAAGGCTGGAAACTTGCCTTGAAATTGTTTTTTTTTTTCCTCCAATCAATTCATCAGTGTTGTTGCTGTCCTTTCAAATTAATTGTGCCAGAAACGAAAAAGAACACGTTGAGAAAGCCGCAGGGAGCGTCGACGGCAGAGCAACAAGCGAGGGTGGGTCAGCGTAACAGCTGGCTATCGCGAGAGAGAATCAGCGAATGAATCGGCAATGAGGCGCTCAGCTCTTTATCTACTATCCTGGTCATCTGGAATATTCGACCTAGAATGCTCGGGAAAAAGCCAGGGCGAGGCTGACTATAGACGTTTGCAAGCATGGCGTCCCGGCTGGTGCCCCATCCGTGCAAGCACGTGCAGCATGCACGTGAAGATAGCCTTGGCAGGCCTGGAATTCCACGTGCTTGCTCACACGAGGAAGAGCATGGCGGCCGCCAGATGCCCTGTTTGCAATCGTCTATAGGGAGTATTCACTGGCGGCCATAGCTGTGTGCTCGGCTGCGGAGCGCGTGCTGAACGCGAGCTTCCACAGTTCTTTCGCCACGTGCATTCCGCACCACCAAGATTGCCGGTCTTGGCAGCCTATTAATGCGAGCTCGTTCTGAGCATGCGCTCTAAACAGTGACCTCAAATATGGCGGCCAGTGAATACCTCCTATTAGCCCCGTGCGCGACCGAAAGCGTCGCTGTGGTCGGCCTTCCACGATTGGCCGAACGCTGACTATGACGTCGGAAAGGGGATTTTCATCGACGGAAATAAGAGGAATGAAAGAACTTTAATTTTGACGGTGTTGGCAGTGTTCCTTTGAGAGCGCAATGATTTCAAGCTTCCACCATGCTAATAACAAACACCATCGAACTTGTTGTTTGCAAGGTAATGACGTCACAAAGGGGAACCACAGGAGGGCGCCACCAAAACTTCTCGCCGCTAATAGGCAAGGTCATCTGGCCTCCTCCCTTTTTACGCTCGGGGTAAGAGTATAGACCGACACGCTGTTTACAAACAAGCCCGCGTTTGCCCCACACCAGGTGTGGGCACTGCGCCAGCGCAGAAACCGGATTCGCGTGAAGTGAAACTTCTGCGCATGCGCCGTGCCGTCAACAGCGCCACCGCAGCCGCGTGACGTCAGGGCCGCGTGTTGGTCTATACACGAATCTTCTTGATGAACGGAGAAGCGTATCTTGTCGATCATGCACGCGGCAATATTAACAATTTTTAGTAAATAATTTGCGGTCCCAACTCGGGTGGTAAAATTTGTCATTCAACACAAAACGGTATGTGTAAATGAAGAACGAAAACCCGAGACCTGGGAACAAATAATTTGGAGATTTGTGTTTGTCCTTTGTTCCCTTTCTCCAGGAGTTTTTAAAAGGAATATGTGGTGCCTACTCTGCCGGCAGCCAGATGAATAATTTCCCCGAACTTCTACCTGCAGTCGCCTTCCATTGGTGGTGGGAATCAGTTTATCGAACGACGTTTCATCGACACGCAGTGTTTCATTGACGAATAGTTTCATCGTCAGCTGAGATTAGCTTTTTTTCTGTAACAAGCCTCCCCAGACTGTCGCCGCGAAGCGGCGTGTACGGGTGGACCAGGTGGGTTAACATTTTTGTAATGAGCCACCGCTGACTTGCCGCGGAGCGGCGTGAACGGGTGCGCCTGGTAGGTTAACACGTTCCCCAGTGATGCACACGCGACGAAATGTCCTACAGCGTGCAATTGGCGTAACATGTGTCGATGAAATGTGTGTTTGTGAAACGTGTATCTACGAAAAGTTGTCCATGAAACATGTTTCCATCAAATATGCCGAGAGAGTAAGAAATTCAGTATTTTACCGGCAGTTGTCACAGGATTTCAGACAGCCAATGGGAGGCGACTGCCTGTAGAATTTCGGGGAAGTTATTCTCCCGGCTGCCAGGAGAATAAACACTGCCAATAAAAAAAATGGACAAGCACCTACCCGTCTCAAAAACTCGAGTCAAATAGGAAAAAAGTGCAGATGTAACTATGTCGCGCAGTGTGAGGATTTCGTATACGCAAGGTCTTTGCTGAGACTGCCGCCAAAGCTACCAAAGCTTTTAATAAGCTTTGGTAGCTTATTATCTTATTAATGAGACTGCCGCCAAAGATTTTAATAAACGTAATTTTGGCCCGCCTAATTTTTTAGTTGTGCACCCCTGCATTAGAGCCTTCTCCCTGCTTGTATAAAAATAAAAATGTTTTCGTAAGGATCAACATTGAATTATACTTAGTTCTGTTATTCCCATGATTCTAAATGGTACTTTGTATATCCTTCACCAATTCCTGCGTGATGGGACAATGTATCACGTTTCGTCACATTAGGCAAACATTGCCGCCAAAACATTTATACAATATTGTGGCAAAAATGTTATCAGGAAGTTATTTCTAAATGTTGCTCAAATATTCTTTATTCAACGTTTCTGGGACATTTGTCTATGTAATGTAACTTTACACAACATTCAGCAACGTTGAGACAATGTCACAAGAAAAACGTTGCTCTTACGTTATTCTTCAAATGGTTCTATAACGTACCCGAATATGTCCAAGCGTTATATATTACATTCGTGACATTGTAGTAACGTTTTGGCAACATTTGGTGCTAGTAATCTGACACGCCGAAAAAATTCAAAGTGCCCGCCAGTGCCCTGTGATGTAATAATGTACCGCAAGGTGTCGGGGCGGTCAGAAGGGAGGCCTCGCCGGAAGTCACGTGAGTTGTATCACTCCTCATGCTTACCGCGACAGCTTGTAATATGTTTTTTTTTTTTTATATTTTTGTTATTCTCCGCACATCCGCGAGCAATCCAAGCAGACAAGATTTCTTTTATTTGCTTTTCAACGCCTAATGTTGCTGTAAAGGTAGAAGAAAAGGAGTCAGTGAACCTAGTAAACAAGTTATACTCATGTTCTAGACAAAACACATACTTTATGCTCGACGTTTACTTTTACTTGGTACACTCACCAGTTCGTATTCTCCAGACGGCAGGCATGGCAGGCATCTTCAGGCTGGAGAGTATCCAATGATTCGACGACCTTGGTGTCTCAACCCTCAGCAATGCGATCGGGCGTGTCGTATGCTAGCAATCATAACTTCTGCAAGCGTTCTATTTTTTTTTTTTACTGGATAGTTTGTTTTGTGCCCAGTATGGCTTTGTACCATCGGACTGATTGCATGCACTCGTACACTGGCGTGTACTCGCAACGCTTTCATCATTGACCTCCATCACGTCGATCCACTGACCCTTTGTCCTCCACTTTTACTGTATGCAAACCAGCGATAAAAAGCTAGTGGGACAGAGACTTTGTTTTCTACGATCGCTCGTAAAGAAAAAAGCAGAAGAAAAAGTCTGGCACGGTCGTGGAGAGCACAAGGAGTGAAACTCACGTGACTTCCAGCGAACCCACTTTTAGTGGCGTAGGTCAATGCCGCCCTTCTGATCGCCCCACACCTTGCAGTATGCATTGTTACGCCACAGGGCACTGTCGGTTAGGTTAGTTCGATTGGGGAGGGGAGTAAGACTGCTTTGTAATGCCGCTTTACACCAGCTTCTAGCAGGGATCATTGAGAACTTCGGTGTCCGGCTCGGTGATCGGAAGTGTGCATCGTTGGCCTTTGCCGACGATGTTGTCTAATCGCCAGGTTGCCCCGTGGTCTTCGGTTTCTCTTAGATACGTTTATTGATTTTCTTAAGGTTAGAGGATTTGAAATTAATGTTTCAAAATCGTCTGCCTTCAGCTTAGTGGGTGGCGGAAAAAATAAAAAAAGGACAATACTTGTCAATTTAAATTTGAGGCCTTTCTGCTGCGTGCGATCAAGTGTTCCGGGTCGTGTGAAGTACCTCGGTGAACAAATAAGGGGCACTGCCACCTCAAATGTAGATTTTTTTTTTTTTTTGTCTAGAACGATGCAAGGTGTAGTCATAGACACGCAAAAGAATACCACAACGCCAGAAAAGGAATTCCCCACGTGCGCACGCGCCTTTTAGTCTTTGGCCTCGTCATCTGGAATGCCGCGACTACTTGCCCGTCAAGGGCGCTCTGATGATGCCGCCGTGTCCACCGCGGAAGAGTATTTCAGGGTGCACGTACTCCTTCCATTTCTCGACCATTTCCGGATGCAACTTTCCGAGAGATTCCAGAAGCAGAAGAAGACTGTGGAGCTTCTTTCAGCTTTGTTGCCCATAATATCGCCGAAGCTGAGAAAAGCCTCGACTTCGAGCAAATTTTCAGCCTGTACGGACCATTCATTTCGTTAAATGAACTACCTGGAGAAGTTGTGGTTTTTGTACAGATGTGAAAAAACCTCACCGTTTGTCTCCGTGGTACATGTTTTTGAGAGTAAAAGCGCTAAAAACAACGGACAAGTAAAGAAATGAACAGGGCAACTTGCCTTTGCCCGGAGGTCTTGTATCCTAATGTTAACCGCCTGCATGCTGCAAATCCTGGCCACCATGCCTGTTAGCACCGCTGAAACGGAACGTTCGTCCTCTTCACTCCGAAGACTCAAGTTATACCTGAGAGCTTCGAGGTCCCAGGAGCGCTTGCTAGGGGTTGCGCTTTTGAACATTCATCGGAACATCCAAGTCAGTCCCGAAAGTGTCCTCTCGCTTTTTTCTATCAACCGACGGCGGCTTCGACTAAATGCTTAAACCCCACAGAATGATAGAAACTGGTACTTTTCGCTGCCACTTTCTCGTAAAATGACAACAAACAACGGAAAGGACTCCATAAATGACCATACTACGATCATTTCTGCAAAATGCGATCTGCGCAGGAACCGTATCACTTGCTCACTGCCCCCGTGCGCATTGCAGTTTTTGTGTTTAATCTTATTCTAAACATTCTCTGGCACCCTTTCGTAGTTGTCAGTCATTGGCTACTGTAGTGTTCCGCAGAGAAGTATGCGCACCGGAATATTTTGTGAGCCTGTCTGCATTTTTTTTTATACAATGCACATTATTACATTTTATGATTGCGTGTTTATGTTCTTCACCTTTAAAGTTTTTTTTTTTTTTAAGAGTGGACGAATGGAGTCTCGTGCGTGTGTGTGTGTGTAGTTTCAAGAGACCCATATGGCAAAAAAAAAAGGTTGCATTTTTTTGTCTTCTAAGACACAGGCAAATAGTAACAAAATTTGCTTCTGCGTTTTTTTCCTAAGGTCGTATTTCCTTTTACTTTCAAACGTCTGGAGCAAAATAAAAGCATACAAAAAACACCCCCAGAAAAACTTTCCTGGCTACGCCCTGCAGGAGCAAAGCTCCAGCGCCATGCAGGAAAGCCACCCCTACGGTCGCTCCGTCGACGTTGCACGCGCACCGTCGTATATTCCCCTGCTTTCGACACCTTCTCCTCCTTTTCTGTTTTCTATACGCGGCGGCAAGCGCGGCGTCGCTATTCGCCGAATTCAGTCACGTGATAAGCAAAGCATCCGGGGCCGTGCAGGAAAGCCGGCGTTACGACCACCCGCCAAGGCTGAAGTGCAACTCTGCTACCGTAGGTAGCATACAGGGACTCTACGTTAGTCGATCCATTGGCGCCTCCTCGTGCCGTAAAACAACAAGCGAATGCCCCCCCCCCCCCCCTTCAGCACTGGTTGAAGGCAAAAGCTCAACACCGCGCAGCAGTTGCGTGGCGAGAGCCTCCTCGCCCACTAAGATGTCCCGGGAAATCACATGAGCAACCCAGTTCAAACGAACATACATAAGGAAATTACTTTCCAAATGTAATTTAATTACAATTACTTTGCTTCAAATTAGTTTAACTACAATTACAATTACTGCTACGGGAAAAGTAATTAATTACAATTACAAATTACCTTTAAAAGGTAATGCAATTACTTTACTATTACTTATCTCTGAGAGCGACCCGACTTGGGCCATATAACTTTAAACGAGTTGTATAGAATGCAACGTATTTGTTAATTCCTTGCCCCATGTTTGAGGAGGCTGCTACCATAGCGGCATAAATGCCACGTGTTGTACTTTCCTTTTATGAAATTTGTTAAATTAATGATGGAACTTGACAGTTTGAGGCAATGAAGTACTACGTTTTTATATTTTTATAAATAATAATAAATTAGTTCATATGCTGGAAGACGCCAGGTGGGTAAAGAAAAATTGGGTTGACAGAGTTTTGTTAGCCCGGCAAATAAAAATGCGACAATTAGTCATATATGAATATTTGTGTGATGAAAAAATTGTAAGGTGCAGGCGAGCTGGTGAATATTAACCATGTTGAATTACACTCTAATAAACGCCTGCGCGTCTACTTACCCGCAAAGCACTGAAATAGCCAATCTCTGTGATCTACGAAATCAGCTCAGCGACTGATGAGGCGGAACATCTGTTTAGACCTCAAAATTAAAGGGGCCCTGCAATGACTTTTTTACTGGTTTTTAATTTGCACCGAACCTGAGCGCACTAAACGTAGTAACTTAATGAAACTTTTCTTTTCTCAAATTTCGCTTTATTTTAAAAGTTATAGGCAAATTAGAATTACAAAAACAAGCAAAAAAATAGCCTCCTTCATGACGTCGTAGGTCCTGGCTTGAGTGGCCGTGAACTAGAGGATGGGTAGTGGGCTCATCGAGCGTTCACGGCTGCCGCACTCCGAGTCGACGGCTCGAGAGGGCGCCACTAAAGCATGTGTTGGATAGGCTGTATGAAGCGGGCGGCCAGGGCGGCTCGCATTGCATTTGCTGCGCGATTAAAGACTAATTCGGCATAACATTTCATTGGCCACAAACGACAGCAAACACGGGGTAAAGATCAGTTCAGAACGGGAGCCACTTCGCGCTGCCATACCGCCAAATGGCCAAATCGCCAACCAAGCCCGCGCCGAAGGCCTTCGGAACGCTCGGAAGCGGTCGGATGCTCGAGCCGGTATACGATCGCAGCGCCACCGCGTACATCCGGGATTTTTCTACGCTGGCCGTTCGTCGGGGCCTCATCCCACTAGCCCTTTCTAGTATGCGCCCTTTTTTCCGCCGCTTGGTGGCGGGTATGTCGACGGGAGAAAGCGAACAAGAAAACTCAGATCTAAATATGTGGGCAACAGTGGGGAGGTGGGTCAGGAAATGACAGTTAAAAAGAAGGAAACAGAGAGAAGTATATGGGAAGCCGGTATGCAAACAAAAATCAGCATTGGAGATGGACAGGTTGTGTAAAACAGATGATAATTCAAGGGGGAGTTCTCTGCTATTTGAAGCCAGAACGGGAGTGTTGCGGACTAATACCCTAGTTACACGGGCGCTTTGAACTGTCGTTGAGTTCAATCACAGTTATCGGCCCCAACTGTGATTGAACTGAACTGAACTGAGATGGTGCTACACGTCTCTCCAGAACCCAGTTGAAGCTAAAACGAAACTAGTTCTTGTGCCACGTGATCAGTCTAATTGTTAAAGTAATTTACTCGGAGAAACATATTTTATTTATTATAAGAATATCCTACATTATGTTTAATACCTTGTTGCTTGTTAGCGCCGTGCACCCCTTACTTTTTGTCCGTTCACACAGCTGGTCCCGCCGCCATCTTCACTCGTTTGGTGGTTTGCCCAGTTTGCCGGCTAGCCGGGATCGTTTTAGCGGCAGCTCGGACGCCTAAATCTATTCCTTCCCGGATATTTTGCTGCTACGATTCTTTTTAGACGCCTCCCCCTGCATTCCGAAACAGTAAGTGCCTCGGAAACGATGGTCGGCGGCAGCGGTCCCGCGGACAGGCGCCATTTTACCTCCGTTGGGGAAGTCCATTCAGTTGAACTGAGGTAGGGGAGCTCAGTTGAACTCAATTGTCATTAGCGGCTCGATGACAGTTGGCGCCGCCGTGTAACTCCGGCCGATCGCGATTGAGTCAACTGTCGTTGACTCAATGGCAGTTGAAAGCGCCCGTGTGAGCTTGCGGAGAGGAGGAGGAGGAGACGGCTGAACATTTGGTACTTTACTGTAAGGGGCTTCACCCTGTAGTGACTGAAGAGCCTATTAATATAACAACCGCACTGGGATTTAGGAATAGTGAGGGGAAAATAGACATGGGGAAGGTGGAGCTAGATAACCAAAAAGAGATTATCTGACTGGTGGCATAGGTCAAGGGAAGGGTGAATATTTTCCTATTCAATACTGGGCGACCCTTTCTGCGGAAGGTGTGGGCACCTGGTTGCATAGAGGCGCCTCCGTCGTACGGACTGTAGCTTTTCAGACTAAATATCTAGATTTGTAACTCGTAAATTAAATAGCTTATAGCGGGTTCGTTTCACACGCACTGGCACCGTTCGAGTTCTCTCCCAGAATGCATCGCACTCGCAGAGTGTTGCACGGAGAACTGGACTCAAACGAACTCGCCAAATGCACCGAGTGCAGAAGACTGATGCTGCCGCCATCTATGTTGTATGCAAAAATACTCCAGGAGCCGGGCGAAGACATGATAAATGTAATAACAAAAACGGCTTGACATAACAAAAATAACAAATTGTTATTTTTGTTATGTCAAGCCGTTTTTGTTATTACATTTATCATCTATATTGTAGAAAAGGTACCGACCTGAAACCGAAACTAGCGCCTTTCTGTTCGGAGTGATGGGTGGGGATGCGAGAGTGCAGTCACTACCAACGTTTATCTACAAACGTTGAACGCTGCAACCTGTAGTTTATAGTTGCGATGACTTCAAGCAACTCGGCTGCCGTAGAGATAGTTACAGACGGCGTAAAATTCCGCACCCAGCTGTCTACAAAGCAGCTGCGTTGCGATCTTTCAATTCTTATAACCCACTGAAGAAAACTGATGATGCTGTCCGAGCAGAAGCTTGATCCGTTTGAGCAAAGGGTACGGCTTAAAACTAGTCTGTTGGAATATCCAGCAAAACTTTTCGTGGGACTTTTGATTTCGATCGTCATTACAGGTGGATCAGATATTAGCCTTGGTGAGGCTAATATCTGAGGACGTTGAGAACGAGAGCTTTCTCGAACAAAATACGACGGGGAAAGTTAGCTGACGTAGGTAAATGTTAAACATGATGATGTTGCCCAAGCCCCGGGTAAAGTCACTATGTTTAGCCTTCTCTGGTGCTTATTGGGCAGTCAGAGGTTTCTGCTGGGGGAGTTTTGTCGACAAATGTTCAATTTTTCACTCGCACACGGGTGGTGATAAACATCTCGGAAGCCGCTGATGCGTTTGTTCTGGGCATTTCTTGACACACTGGTATATTTCAGCGTCTGTACGGCAACAGAGCGACTTAAAACCTGCAAATAAAGCACGGGATGTCAATTGCTTCCTTCATGAAATAGCAGACGCTCACAATTCAAACTCGCGTTTGATTCCGTTGCCCGCGGGACGCGATTTCTATCAGAAAATCTACTTTTTTTTCCTTTCGGTTCCGCGACACATCGTAGCAGACGAACCCTCGTCGTCTGCTTCCGCTCCTCGCCGGCCTCGCCGGAGCGAGGCATGACGGGATTGCATTTTGGCGCACGCCCGATTTTCTCGGTGCAGCGAGTGCATGCACGCGTGGGGTGCCGGCGCTGAAATGAACTCGGAGAGTGCAACCACTCGTGGAGTGCCTGCCGAAACGAACTCGCTTTACGCCGCGAGTGGGCACGCGTGGACACGAGTGCCGTGAAAGTTGAAACAAACTCGCTATTAAAAAAAATACTGGCTAGGTGGCGCAAGCCGCCGCCCGATTCAAAGGGGTCAGCCCCATCCATCCATCCATTTCTTGTTTCCGTGCCTTACAAACTGCATTTGTTTCTTTTCTGATCTAAAATACTGAACAAAAACTACTTTCATACATAATTGAAACGGTTCGCGACACGTATATTTTGTATCTCGACTAAAAAGAAAGCTTTTAGCGGCTCTGACCAGTAGTAAGCCCAGGACCAAAGACGTCACATTTCGCGCGCTTTCGGCAACGTGGGTCGCCCTCGTAGGCGGAGGAGTTTTCCGCGTCGTCCGGTTAAAATATGACGCACTGATATTTAGTTACTCTCTCCATGCCCGCTGGCCCCCAAACCCCAAAAAAGGCAGACGCTTAAATATGATTGCAGGGCCCCTGTGGCATTACGAATGCAAGCATGACGCTTTGCATTGCGTAATGCCACAGCGCAGACTTCATTTTTAGATCTAAACGGATGTTCCGCCTCACCATTCGCTGAGCTGATTTCGTAGATTGCAGAAATTGGCTCCTTGAGTGTTTTGCGGGTAAGTAGAGACAGGGGCATTTCTTAGAGTGTAACCTGAGACTGGGGTAGAGAAGAAACATCAAAACGTAGAAGGGACAGAAAATAGACAGGACGACCTCTACGTCCTGTCTATTTTCTGTCCCTTCTACGTTTTGATGTTTCTTTTCTACCCCAGTCTCAGGTTAATTCAACATGATTTGGGTGAACTTTGGTTTTTGGCCAGCAGAATGCCTCCGCAAGGGGGACGTAATGAGGGGGAGAGGGAGGGAGTCTCACGCTGATTGCAGCGATAACGTGGGGAGATTTGGGTGGGTGGGGTGGGCCTCTCCTTAAGGCCCGTTCACACTCTTGCGACCTCTTAAACCTAGGACACACTGGCGCCATCTATTGGGTAGCAGTGTAAACTCGGCGGTCCGGCATAATTTTTTATTTCTTTCGCGCATTATCCTTTCTTTCTTGGCTCGAAAAACTTTTGTCAATGTTATAAACGAGCCTTTCTATGGGTATTACGCACATTTGACCTCGGAAATCCCGCAAAACCTTCGCTCTTGTGAAATGCAGTTCCAGGGTCACCACATAGATGGCGCCACAATGCCAGTGTGTCCTCTGGTTTAAGAAGTTTTAAGGAACCCAGGTTTAAGAGGTCGCAAGAGTGTGAACGGGCCTTAAGACCGAGAGAGACCAGACCGGTTTTTAAGCCTCTTGCGACTTCTCAGAACCGGATGCGCTGCAGCGGAGCTGGTCCTAAGAGGTCTTACTCGGTCGCAAGAGTGTGAACGGGCCTTAAACTTCAAGGCGCCTTGGCTTGACTGTATGCTTGACTACGCCAAATGTTTTCGCTCGGCTAGGAGAAAAATATATCGGCTAGAGTGGTGGCGTAGAGCATATTTTACAAGTGTTAATATAAAACTAAAATCCACACGCGCTAATACGACCGCGTTCACATACAAACATCACGGTATTGTAAATTATTTACATTGAGTTGAACTTATAATGGCTCAGAAATATATAAGAACCGAATCGGGGCTCCCGAATCATTGGTAACAATATTCACAGGTGCGAAATCAGTCTCCAAAATGCTTATGCAAAAAATATACGAAGTAAAACCAGCAGGAAATAAACTTGAAAATAATACAAAGATACAGCTTTATGCGACAGTACTGGAAAAAAAGAGCGTAAAAAACTGGCAAAAAAAACAACCTTCATAGGCAATTAAAATTTTTTTAGCTCAACTGAAAGCTGAAGCTAATATTTTTTTTTTTCTTGCAATATTTTGGCATGTTTACGCTATTGTTTTCTGCTCGTACAGCAGACGGCGGACGGCGCAACACGGCGCCGTTGAGGTAGGCTCCTAAGAGGATTGTCTCTCAGCCCGCAGTGTATAAGCAACAAAACAACAAACAATGCGACGCGATATATGTTGTGCGTGTGTGTGAGCGCGTGTCTTTGTGCGAGTGCTTCACCAAGAGCTAGGCCGCTTGTGCGAGCGCTGAGGCTTTCAGAGAGGTTCCGTCGGCGCCGCAAACTTCTGCAAAAGTAATTGTAATTGTGCCTGAAATTTTGTAATTACTGACGCTAGAAAGTAATTAAATTACAATTCCTTTTGGCCGTAAGTAATTAATTAAAATTACGAATTACAAAGAAAAATAGTTAAATTACAGTAATTTAATTACTGTGATTGAATTACAACCCAAGTGTACAAACGAATTCCCAGCGCTCAGAGATCATCGGACTGACAGGTCATCATGGTCATGACACTCGCAGCTCATCACGGGATCATCACACTCGTAGCTCATCACGGTCATCACATTCACAGGTCATCGCAGTCATCACACTCACAGCTCATCACGATCATCACGCTCGTGAGTGCATGGAACTCACACTCACACGTCCTCAGAGCTCACGCTCACACTCGCACTCACTCATGAGTTCTCACACTCACAATTTTCCCAGACTCGCGGCCTCACTTACACTCACCTCATATCTGGCGGTGAGCGTGAGTGAGTGTGAGTGATCGCACTCAAGAGTGAGTTTTGCCGAGGTATGGGAATCCTAATAAAATTATATCACCTCTACTGAGATATGAAATGATATATGCACGGTGTGCGTCTCGCGCAAACACGAATTTGTCGCAAGTTGTGAGACAGACGCCTCAGGGGACAGGGGACTTTGCCGTTCGTCGTCAATGCCGGTTCTAAAATGTACTACACATCGTTTCTAACGAGCATCATGCAACCATTGCTGTGCACACGCGCGAGGCATGTGCCATAAAGCCCCTTGATGCTTTGCAAGTGGAGTCAAATTTGCCGCTGCACGAGGCGCATGCCTCGCTCGGCCCTTGGAAGCAAATGGCGGCGCTGCACTGAAATGAGCGGCTCTATACTTTGTTTCATACTTAGCGTGCAACGCTGTCAAAGCTACTGGCGCGAGCGCGTGGCTTCATCTATGGTTTTGTTCGCGCGAGAACGCGTGCAAATGATCACCGAGATCAAGCCCCACGCTCGCGCCAGTAGCTTTGACAGCGTTGCACGCTATGTATGAAACCGAGTATAGGAAGCGAATGGCAGAGGAGCGCTCGCTCGTGGCACGTGTCTTCCGCGTTCCCACAACAATGGTTGGCGTTACTTGTAAGAAACGCCACGCGTGAATTTTATCGAGTCTCTTTATGTGCCAAGGGCGAGCGATGCGCCGCCGTTTGCTTCCGAAGGTCACGCCTCGTGCAATGGCGCCTTTGACGCTATAGACCTTTCCAATGTTTACAAAATCACAGTCCAGCGTGCGATCTTCACAGCCCAGCACGTGCGTGTTCGTCGCTTCGGAAAGCGAGCAAAGCACGCGCCATACGCACGAACGCTCAAAATGGCACCGGCCAAAAGCTCGTTTTTGGAAAGGTCTATACTTGAGAGAAACACAACAAAAAAATCAAGGTTCTTTAGTTTTCGATGCTGCAACTATGCGGGGTTGTCTGTGTGTAGCCACTTGGCGTGTTTAGCCGCTTGGCGCCGGAAGTTACTAAGTTGTTTGCGCATGGTCACGTAGAGTGGGCTGAAATGTGGCCAGATGTGATATTTAATCCATGAAAAGGAGCCAGAATATTTGTTAAATCAATTATGAACATCAGTACGCAGCTGCACGCCAAGCTCCGCATGTATCAACGTTGGCAAGTATTCATGACCGGTCGTGTCGTGACGTCACTTCAGGCATGGTAACGTCAGGGTCGCGGGCGCTGACTTGCGATATTGATCAGCATGGTTGATGGCGCGTACAAAGATTATCGTCGAAGCAATGAGCTTCGCTCAACACCGTCTTGTCTTTCTCAGAACGAGGTTGCTTTTCTGAACCAGCAGTCCAGAGCTGTCGTGGATCTCTTTGCCTCATGATGTTACGTCAGAGCTTCCGCTATTGCCAGCGAGGACGCCGTGTGTTTCGTGGGTGCAATCTGAGCAGTTGGTTGGGCTCTGTTTAACATTGAGTTACTTGTGCGGTGGAGGATTAAAACTTCAGGTATTGTGCGGAAGATATTCCTAAAAGCAACGACAAAAGAATTTAGTTGGTTTATTTCTGAAACACAAAATTTTACACTTACTCTTTAAACAATTTTTTAAGGATTTGGGGGGGGAGGTACCATAGGCTTCTGTATTTGGCTCCCGAAATTCGGAGGGATATGACTGTGAGAGGAAATACCTTCCTAAGGAAATACAAGATACTCCACGAAGATACGTAGAAAACGTCGGCAACAAACATCTGTGGAAACACGCGTAACGACGGCAGCGGTACCGGCCTCTCACCCGCGACCCCGTCAACCGCACCGCATTCCGAGGCATCGCCTTCACGCGTGCTCTGGCGGCGAGAGGAGGGGGGTGAGGGAGAGAAGCGTCGCCAAATAAACCACTCCACCAGGGGTGGGTTATGGCTAGGGTTCGGATTTTTCGGTTTTTATTTTTTCAAAATTCGGCGTACTTTTATCGATGTTCATTTTAAAATTCAATTTTCGGGTTTTTTCGGCGTATATTTATGCCCACAAAAGTTTATCGGCGTTTTTCGGTGAATATAAAATAAACACCAACGGACACCGGATCAGATTATTCTTGTAGCTCTGATATTTGTGATTACTCAACGAATAGCGGCACAGATACACTGAAAAAGAAATGAACACTTCATTTGGAAAATGTGTGCAACTGTAAAAGAAACAAGAAAAAAAAAACACAAGTACAAACAAGTCAGATATGAAGCCTATATGCCCAAAATCATGGAACTTCACCTTCTGTATATCAGGATTACGTGCTCTTATTATAGCACACACACACTTGTACTTTCCCAGGTTCTCCTCGTGGGTCCGCACTCTTTCTTTTCTGTTAATATAACACTGAGCTTCCAGAATGCCCTCTCAGCGCTAACACTGTAGACTGGCAGGCTGAGGAGATGAGGCGCTGCCTGAGCCAAAATCGGCCAATCAACCAATTGTGACGCCAAAAGAGACACGGTGCAACGTTTTGAAGCACATCACAACATGCAGAGCTTGCATCAAGTCAGTCTTCCTTACAACGAGTTTGAAAACACGCACGTACATTGCGAAGTCATGAGGCATTTAGGACTTCACGTTTCGATCGATGATGCGCACATTAAACCAAAACGTCGTGATGCCACCCGTGTATCCCATACATTCGGACACGTTTCGATAGACACTAGGTGTCGTTCCACTTTTTTCCCACGGCTCTGGGGTACGACTGGAAAGTCAAAGTGACCTTTTCCGGTTAAAACTGAATTTTAGGAAATGGATTCGACGTACTTTTATCGGTTTGAATCGAAAATGCCCAACCTAAAAACTGACCTTTTTCGGTTAAAACCGAATTTCCGAAAATGGATTCGGAGTACTTTTATCGGTTTTTATCGGTTTAAACCGAAAAATCCGAACCCTAGTTATGGCGCGGCCGTCGATCTGTTTAATGCAAATGACGAGAGTGTCCTGTATTCCCATTTCTGAAATTCACTGTGGTCACTTTGATCACTCAGTCGTCATGTGAGGAATGGCATATGCGTCGTACTAATGGTGACCTTGTGGTTACTGATTATGGTAGACATTGAAGATGTTTCGAAACGGATGATGCGTGTACTATACATTTGAAACGTTAGTACGATGCGACGCAGGAATGGAGTACAAGAGCTGCGTAAGCGTTCATTTCTAAATCGGGTCCAGTCAGTCTGTTGGCGGCACATAATCGGCTCTAAAGGCCCTTGTTGTGCAAAGCTTAATCACGGCGTCAATGTGGGTCTGTGCTTCGTTCTTACCGCTTGTATGTGTGTTAGGCCTCCTGCGCTGAAGCTTTGAACCAACTGTAGCGCCCTCATTTTGGGTAGTACAAGCTCACTCGATTGAGCCTCGCACTACTTATGGCACGTTGGTTGAGCTTTTTTTTTAATTCTGTCTGGTGCTGAAGAACGAAAAAACACTTTTGGACGCCTGAAATCGGCCAGACTCAACGCCGCAAGACAATCAAAAGTGCCAAATTCATGACACCACCGCTAGGTTACGCGTCTCTTATCTCTGGGTGGTGACGTCAAAACACCTGTGAAGCGACGCTTTAATTTTTCTTTTTCTTTGTTATGTCTACTTTGGAACGCGTGGAACGGCAGTTCTTGGCTCACGCGCTTAGCGTCTTAGCTTGGACGGCGTTCGAATTTTTGTTGTTTCTTTTTATTTTCATCATGATCTCGCGCTCGGCACCAGAGCTGGCACGCTTCTGCATGCGTGACAGTTTGAGACGCTAAAGTTTGTACTACCCAAAACAAGGCCTAACAAGTTCCTTTTCGCAGCACCCCCTGGGGAACGCAGGAGGCCCATCACCATCGAAACTGAGAGATCCAGAAAGAATTGTAAGGTAAAAAGAGACATTCTCGACTGCTGTTGACTAGCGAAAGTGATGGTGCCCGGCAAAATACTACAAATTGCCGGTCGATTTCTGCCAATAGTACGGCAAAAAGGTAAACTGCTATTTGAGCCGCCAGATGGCACTCAATTTCGAAAAGGGTCTATTATCACTGCATTGACATAGGTATCATATGTTTTCGCACATTGGCGATTGCCGATAGGAAAAGCGACGATTTTTCTGGATGCTAAAGTCTCAAGACAAAACGAAACAGTATGAACCGAACTCCTGATGTATATATTTATTCGTTTGAAGCAGCGCGATCATAGAGAAATAACGTCAAAGTTATTTTGACGTCTTTGTCTTCTACGAGTTCGAAGCGCGTGCGGGGGAGCGAGCGTGTTGCTGTGCACGAGAGGAAAAGAAGCATTCACGTCGTGGTCTCCCGCAGTCTCTGACAACACGTACACGATGTCCAAGTCTACAGCCAAGCAGGGTGAAACAGCGGAGTCCCCGAGTTCAGAACCTCGTCGGAACGAGAACCCGAGTCCTGGAGCACCAAAGACTCCCGAGAGACGGCAACATCCGAAGTCGAAAACGCAGAGAACCGAAGTGACTCCAGCCGCCGCCTTGGAAATGGCACACGAATGTCAGCCATGCAAGGCCAGCTTGAGGAAGATGCAAGAAACGAAGCAAGAAAGCGTCACCAAGGTGAGACAGAAAGTGAATCAAGAGCAGGATGAACGGAGTGAGGTCGCCGAAAAACAGCGACTCGCTGAAGCACAGCGTTCTCTAGCTGAAGAGCAGTGGCCTACTGAAGGACAGCGTCCAGTTAAGGAACAAAGCCCTCTAGTTAAAAGACAAAGTCCAGCTAAAGTTAAAAAACAGAGTTCAGCTGATGAACAGTGGCCCGCTGAAGAGCAGCTTCCAGCTGAAGAGCAACGTCCAGATAAAGAGCAACGTCCAGGTGATGAACAGCGACTCGCCGAAGAGCAGCGTTCTCTAGCTGAAGAGCAGTGGCCTGCTGAAGGACAGCGTCCAGTTAAAGAACAGAGCCCTCTAGTTAAAAGACAACGTCCAGCTAAAGTTAAAGAACAGAGTTCAGCTGATGAACAGCGCTCAGCTGGTGAACAGCGTTTAGCTAAAGAACAGCATTCAGCTGATAAAAAGAGTCATCTAGCTAGAAAACAGTGCCCAGCTAAAGAACAACGTCCAGCTGATGAACAGTGGCCCACTGAAGAGCAGCTTCCAGCTGAAGAGCAACGTCCAGATAAAGAGCAACGTCCAGCTGATGAACAGCGACTCGCTGAAGAACAGCGTTCTCTAGCTGAAGAGCAGCGGCTTGCTGAAGGACAGCGTCCAGTTAAAAAACAAAGCCCTCTAGTTAAAAGACAACGTCCAGCTAAAGTTAAAGAACAGAGTTCAGCTGATGAACAGCGCTCAGCTGGTAAACAGCGTTCAGCTAAAGAACAGCATTCAGCTGTTGAAAAGCGTCCTCTAGCTAGAAAACAGTGCCCAGCTAAAGATCAACGTCCAGCTGACGAACAGTGGCCCGCTGAAGAGCAGCTTCCAGCTGAAGAGCAACGTCCAGATAAAGAGCAACGTCCAGCTGATGAACAGCGACTCGCTGAAGAACAGCGTTCTCTAGCTGAAGAGCAGTGGCCTGCTGAAGGACAGCGTCCAGTTAAAGAACAGAGCCCTCTAGTTAAAAGACAACGTCCAGCTAAGGTTAAAGAACAGAGTTCAGCTGATGAACAGCACTCAGCTAGTGAACAGCGTTCTTTAACTGAAAAGCAGTGGCCTGCTGAAGGACAGCGTCCAGTTAAAGAACAGAGCCCTCTAGTTAAAAGACAACGTCCAGCTAAGGTAAAAGAACAGAGTTCAGCTGATGAACAGCACTCAGCTGGTGAACAGCGTTCTCTAGCTGAAGAGCAGTGGCCTGCTGAAGGACAGCGTCCAGTTAAAGAACAGAGCCCTCTAGTTAAAAGACAACGTTCAGCTGAGGTTAAAGAACAGAGTTCACCTGATGAACAGTGCTCAGCTAAAGAACAGCATTCAGCTGATGAACAGCGTCCTCTAGCTAGAAAACAGGGCCCAGCTAAAGAACAACGTCCAGCTGATGAACAGTGGCCCGTCGAAGAGCAGCGTTCAGCTGAAGAGCAACGTCCAGATGAAGAGCAACGTCCAGGTGTTGAACAGTGGCCCGCCGAAGAGCAGCGTCCGGCACAATCCAATGCTGTAAATCGTCCCTCGTTACAGAGCAGGAAAAGTTGGGTGCATCGGGCGAGCCTGGGTCTCCTCAAGATCCTGTTAGGTGTTCAGACCAGACAGTCGCTGGACCAGCCGCCAGGTGACCGACCACTTGCCAAGTCGCGATATTCGGGCACTGCCGATTACCAAGGTATATAGACAGTATGTTCTCCGCGCTCATCAAAGTTGTATTCACTGGGCGCCATGTTGGAGCGCTTTGTTGGCACTCGTTTCCTTTACTATATATGGCTTGTACCAACGTCACATCGGTGGCCATTGTCGTGGCCTTGCTGCTGAGCGCTTTCCTTATGCAGCATGCATTTCGCACAACCGTCAATTTTTTCTCACTAAGAGAAAGTAGGATTGGCCACCAGACCGGTGCTATGACGCCACGTATATAAGAGCGGCAATGCAAGCCCGACGTAAGCACACGCTCAGCAGCAATGAACGTGGCCGTGCGCGTCCGCTGAACTCGTTAGCGCTCGAATCCCAAGGGCAAGTAAGATTGCCCCTACTTGCAACTGCCTACGGACGCCCCCTTTCATCACGGAACTTGAAAATGGAAATGAGAATGTGGGAATGTCGTTTCATATGCCACTGCATTTATTGAGGTCGTGCCGAAATTAATGCGCGAAGCCTCGTTGTCAGTTTATTTAATGCAGGGGATTTTGTAACATGGTGTCCATCATGCGTTTTCATACTGCATCAGCTTCTGTTCACTCTTTAAATTTGTGACTTTTTTTTCTTGTGTCAATATATTGGGTTTGTCTTCCCTTGCTATGATGCCTGATGACAATGGAACTGGAAACGGACAAGACATAAGGGCCCCGGGTGCCGGATGGCCTAGCTACGCCACTGAGCAGGACATCCAAATAAACATACTTATTACTTCTCTTTCTTTTTTTTTTTTTTCACGTTTATTGTGCAGTGAACCCGCGCAAGATTGGCCTCCTCCGGGTGCCCGAAGAGACGACCACCGAAAAGCTCAAAGTTCCGTTGCTCTTCGTCGGGATAATCCTGTTCCTGGGTGCCGCAGCCGTCCTCTTAGTGTTTTTATTATTCACGATAGTCCACCTTCCTTCGGACGGAAATAGGACCACCTCGGAAAGCCTGGCAGAAGCCTGCTCTTCCCCTCAGTGCAAGACGGCGGCCAACTACATGCAATCGTCGTTGAACCCCACAAGGGATCCGTGCATCGATTTCTACGAGAACGTGTGCGGTCGCTGGAGTGCCAATGCCCCCGACCAGGCGACGTACCTTAGTGTCCACCTCACCCGCCACATAATGGAGGTCCATAAGCGGCTAGAACCAATAATCGAAAGGCGAATTAGATCGGCGAGGTCAGTGGAGATCATGGCCTTTTTTTACTCCAGTTGCTTTGAGTTCATGGTACCGGACACGAATGCACCAGGCATTGAGGACGTGCTGAAGCTGCTCAACATCAACGCGAAATCGTGGCTGCACGCAGCGGACTTCCGAGAGTTGTTGGGGCGTATCATAACCGCGAGCTTGGACACGGGACTACCGTCGACTGTTTCCGCCTTCGTAAAGGATTCTGTCTTGCACGTGGCTGGGGGAACCACGCTGAAAAGAAACCTGAAGAGAGCGGACGATCGACTGCCCCTTGTTGGACTCGTCGCGTCGCACGTCGACCTGGGTACCATCATACAGCATCAAGAAGAGCTCGTCAGTCTGGATGACAGAATCGATGACGTCATGTGGAAATCGGAACCAGGCTCCAAGGAAATTCGAGTCAACCACAACAGCAGTCCGGCTGGTAACGTTCCACTGCGCTGGTCTGACATCCTTCCCTCGCCGGCACAGGTCGCAAATTTCTCCACGCGGTTTATAGTTTTATCTCAAAGAGATGGAAATCCTGAAGCTCTCATCGGGTGTTTATATCAATCTAAACTGGATGTTGCGAGCATCTACTCGCTACTGATGGCGACGTCTCACTTGGTGAAGTTTACCCTTTTTAAAGAGGCAAAAACGACGGAAGAGGACCGAATAGGGGCTTGCCTCCTGGTAACTGGGGAATACTTCCAGGGCATTTTTCCAGGCTGGGTGGCAAGAAGTTTGCAGAGCAATGGGACGGCTTTTAAGGTCGCAGCTATGGTGGACGTATTGAAGAAAATTGCAATTGATTCCACAGACCTGTCTTCGGGCGTGGAGATGAATGTCAGCTTCTTCGAGAACATTGAGCTGAAGACATACGGCAAGTGTTTCTGTTTTTACCGCTGCTTGAGAAATCGCAGAACTTGAATATTCATTTCGTATGAGAATGTGACCGTGGCTTTGAACAGGTCTAATATACAAAATATTTTTTTTTTGTGTGGTCCAGATTTTTTTTAAAGGAATTTGCGTTAGGGATTTTTTACGCCCTGGAGCTAAGTTGGTGGCCATGACGGCTACTTGAAAAGAGACGAAATGGGTCTTCATTACCTTTTTTAAAATGTTCATTTTTTGGAGCATATTACATTTAGAGAATTCACGCTCGACCTCAATACGATCTAACCGTGCCGTAAATGTTTCATTTAAAAATTCGCAGTGCGCGCTGCGGAGTGAGAAATGTCGCCTTTGTACACTCGGCTTCAAACCGAAACTAATCGCGCAAAGAACGCCTGTAATGTCGATTCCTCTGGTGTTTTTTTTCCGGCTCCGCAACCCACGTGGCCGCGCCGCAGGACTCGTCGGGACGCAAGAATTCTGCTTATTTAATGCTTATTAAGTGTAGCTTATTTAATGGTTCTAATGTTGAATCCTGATCGAAGGGTCCGATACCGAGTTACCGATATCGAGAAAGGTCCGATATACGAATATAGGTTCGACTCAGGCAAAAATGCCTCAACAGCCGGCCCTATCAGACTCGAGGCTCGCACACCCATATGTCGATTGTTTCTCTTGGCCAATAAAGTTTCTCACGATGCCAACAGGAGGCAAAGCACCCGGCCTTCCCAACACGAGCGACCCTGGTCAACCGACGTACAGTGACAAGTTCCTGACGAACGTGCTGGTGGCGGCTAAACTTCAAGCCGGCCCGAAGGACACCAACGCCATGAGTGATGTCAGCCGCCAGATCACTGGATTCCCGTGGAAGGCACCAGGCGGGCGCGAGTACTTCCTTCCAACGCCGTTCCTGACTGGCGACATCTTCGTCGCCGACGCCGAAGAACAAGAGCTCAACTACGCCACGGTGGGCACACTTCTTCTCGAAGAATGGTACCAGGCGAGCGGCATTCTTGGTTCGCTCAGAGGACATTTTCTGAGCTGTGAGGCAAAGAAGGCGTCCGCGGCTCTGGGCAGGAGAGTGACCAGAGACGCGAGAGGACTGGCCGCCTCGCGGTGGGCCCTGGAGGTTGCCTACAGGGCGTCCAAGAGTCGCGGTCTTGGGTCCGCTGATAGCGGTGACCCCCGTCGGGACAGGCTGTTTTTCAGGAGGTTCTGCCACCGGTCGTGTGGAGACGATGACGGGGCGAGCAGGTGCACCTACGCTGTGTCTCAGTCGGATGACTTTGCCAGGGTGTTTGGCTGCGAGAAGACGGCTACCGTCGAGTGTTAAACTTTGTGATTGATTCTTTGTTTATTCTGACACACGTGCATTTCTGTTCTTCTCGAGTGTGCCGGATGCGAGAAAGCTGTACTATAGAATAATACGGTCCCACGCAAGTCACACGGAAGAACAAAACAAAAAGGGGCGGTGTGCGTATGGTTTCAGTGACTCGTTATTCTGGATCAATGCCGTGCGTTTCTGAAATATTCCAGTACGAGTTGCAATGTTCTTATTGTAATAAATAATAGAACGATGTTAGACAATCGACGAATATTCAAGAATGTATTTCTGCGCTTTGTTATGTAGGGCCGCGCCAATTACCTCGTGCCAAAAGCTCCGCCTCCACCAAGCAAGAGCTCGTCACCTCTGTTTCGCTTTGGCTGGGCATGGTTGCAAGCTCGCGAGACACATTATCGAAGGTAGGTAGCTGGTGCTGAAGGCGAGAAAGCTGTACGGTTTTTCTACCGTTTTTATGAGCACTTCTTAAATTTACCTCAAAAACCACAGTTAAAAAAAAAAAAACGGCTTTATGCAAGAGTTAATATCCCCCTCTATATTAATTTATATTATGAAATCAGGTGCCTACTTTTTTATGGGCTGGGGTGTGTGAGACCCCTACGACTTGAAGAGCAGGTAAAGAAAGGGGGGAGGGGATAACCCCCTTCTTCCCTTTTTCCAGCTTTTCCACCTTTTGGGCTTCGCCCCTGCCTGTCCGTGCGTTTAACATTGTTCGTTTTATCACCTAAAGAAATTCTTTCCGGCTACACCTTTTCGATCGCGGAGCACCAGTATAGGGGGTATTCACATGGCGCCATATTTGAGGGCGATGTTTAGAGCGCATGCTCAGAACAAGCTCACATTCCTAGGCTGCTAGGACGGTAATCTTGGTGGTGCGGAATGCAGGTTGCAAAAGAACTGCCCGCCGTCAGCACGCGCTAAGCAGTCGAGCACACAACTATGGCCGCCGATGAATACTCCCTACAGTACAGTGAACTACAGCGTGACCGCAATAATCGGTTTCTTAACTTATCGCGCTGGAATTTACTACATTGGTGCCTAAAGTTGGTGGAGGCTTTCGCTAAAATGGTGGAAACATTGGTTCGCCTGAGTAAATCAAGAAAAATCAAAAACTATGTGTTTCCTATACTTTGCACGTACACACACAAAAAACATGTTACTGTGGCGCTTACTTGGGCCAAATAAAGTGAAGAATAGGTAAGCCATTTCTATTTTCTTTCTATTTCAAAAATTGTTCGATCGTAGTAAACGCCAAAAGAGCCCACAACGATTTTCTGATAATTTTGAGATAAAAGGCTTAGCGATAATTTTTCCATAGACAAGACCAGTTTTTATTTTCTTTCTTTTGACTCCGGAGGTTTCATGTATTCAAACTTCCAATTAATGAATGCAACAGCTTCGAGCACCTCTGTAGTAAATCCCAGCGCGAAAAGTTAAGAAACCGATTTATGCTGTCAATTTAAAGTGCGTTCAATCCATTTCGCCCACGCTGTAAAATAGGAGTAGTGGAAAAAAAAAATAGCCGGCCTTCGGGTAAGGCGCTTCGTGTAGAACCTACCCTACTATACTCCGTTTCACCTTATGCTGTACTGCAGACAAGGCTAGAAGCGCGAGCTCATAGCGTTGGGCTCGAGCTACTCTTAAAGGGATTATCCGGTCAAATTTTGTATTCATGAAAACATTTAGACCTCATTGTCAATGGCTGTAGGAGCATCTTCCACGACAAATCTGAATTTTGTGTGCTTCCCTGGAGGAGTAATTGTATTTTAACCCAAGCGTGCATAAACGGCGTTTTCCTCTTCCACCTTCAGGGAAGCGGAGTTTCTGAGGTAACATCAGGCAAAGAACGCGCCGAACTGAAGTGCACTTCGAATTTTGTCCTCCGCGTGAAGGCCCGTTCACACTCTTGCGACCTCTTAAACCTGGGTTCCTTAAAACTTCTTAAACCAGAGGACACACTGACATTGTGGCGCCATCTATGCGGTGACCCTGGAACTGCATTTCACAAGAGCGAAGGTTTTGCGGGATTTCCGAGGTCAAATGTGCGTAATACCTATAGAAAGGCTCGTTTATAACATTGACAAAAGTTTTTCGAGCCAAGAAAGAAAGGATAATGCGCGAGAGAAATAAAAAAATATGCCGGACCGCCGAGTTTACACTGCTACCCAATAGATGGCGCCAGTGTGTCCTCTGGTTTAAGAAGTTTTAAGCAACCCAGGTTTAAGAGGTCGCAAGAGTGTGAACGGGCCTTGAGTGGTACGACGTGGTTCACCCTCGCTGCTGCGCTAGATTTTTTTTTTTGTTTTGTTTTTTTTTAGAATGAAAGGGTATTTTCGTTGTGCGATTGTCACGCTCCACACTTCTCCGCGACATTTACAGTGGCGAGTAATATGGAATGCTGCGGTGCGTCGGGAGCACTGTGTTCCCACGGAGGAATGAGGCATAGGATAGGACAATTGCAAGACTGGTGTGACGTCACGTCAGGGATGGGAGTGCAGCCGTTGATACTTGCGAAATTCGGCATGGAGTTTCGTTCAAATATCCGTCGTTGATTACACTAAATTTGGGTGTCGTTTAATGAAATAAAAATGGCCTATGTTGATCATTAGGCTCCCTCCAGGTAACCATCACGAAATCTTAAGAACTTCCGGTTTTCACCGGACAATCCCTTTAACGCTCGAGAGCTTGTGCCGCCTATATGTGTCCTAGAGCAAGGAGCTCGCGCTTGTAGCCTTTCCTGCGGTACATCATAAGGTGAAACAGAGTTAGGTAGCGCAGGCGATCGATTCCGGAGCACTCCTTCCAGCGAAGTTCGCGCCAAGCGTGGCTGTTTTCGATCTTAGCGGTCCATTAGTATGGGCCTATGTACGGGGTGTTGCAACGTCTATGAATTCCTGTGTAAAACTTACTTGGATTTTGTTTTAATGTTTAAAGGTTGCTAATGTTTAAAGCTTACTAGTGAAAACCGGGGTACCCAGTCATGCATCCTGGCGCGTAGCGGTGCGCATCTGTCTTCTTTCTCTTCGTTTTCATCGCTTAGTGACAAGACTCGATCCTATGAATAATCACAATGCCAAGCACTTGACATTCACGAAAACAAATTTCGAAAACGACCATAGACACCACAGAAACCATCTGAGGACGAACGCGACGCCATATGCCATGTAAGTAGCCAAATGACCTCCGGATTTCGATAACAGCGCCACTGCGGCCGCTACAAGCGCGAGCTCCTTGCTCTATACATAGGTTGCACTGACGTAATTTGGTCCTCCTTTCTGGTGGCCGAACTTCCTCGAGCGTATACCCTTTACTGTGCATATTCTACGAGCAGTACACGAGCGTCGCGAGCGAGCGCAAACGAGTGAGCACAGCTTCATTATACTTCGTTTCACTTTATCTGCGAGCGAAGCCAAAGCTAGAAGCGCGAGACTAGCGCTTTTTGCGTTTCTGCCCAGCTCGCGCGCTCGAGCAAAGCCTGAAGGCACGGAGCTTTCGTGCTCGCGCTTCCAGCTTTGCCTTCGCTCGCACATAAGGTGAAACGAAGCATAACAGCAGGTTTTGGCCACCAGAAAGGAGGAAGGATATGACGTCACGTGCAACCCATGTATGGACTCAACTCGGCGGCACAAGCTCTCGTGCACCAAGGGTGGCTGCCAACAACGTTGGCTGCCAATGCTAGAGTGCCTTCATACACACGCGCGCTTTTGCTTGAGTGGTGACATCTCAGCCATTTTCACGCCCAATCGTTCATTTATGCATTTTGAAGTGCGGGCAATACGGTGTTACTCAGCTCGAGCGCGCAGCTTTGGCTAATGCATAGACGCCATTTTATCGCCCAAGTCACGCACCGAGTGCGCGAGAGCGTCATGCGCTGGCACATTCAGTGCAACAATGGATGTCTTCACCCTGAGACAGACAGACATGTAGGCCCCCTAGCCAATGCTATGAGCTCGCGCCCCTAACCTTCGCTGGGAAACAAGATAAGGTGAAACGGCAGTTTCATCGTTTCATCGTGGGAAGAGCCATTTTCAATACTGTGGCGCCATCTAGCGAGCGTCAGGTTCCGCGGCCATGTTGAGTGGTTAGAAACGTTGGTGAAAGTCGCAAAAGTGCTCTTCGGGGCGCCACTGGCGCCGCTCCCGCATGCTAGTTGGGTTCTCAAAAGTGCTGGGTAGGGTGCCTGCGGAAACATGTAGGCACCCTAGTGCTGGGTATCCGACTTAGAGCGCGTCTTGTGTTCCTGTGTGCCGTAGATAATGTTTTCCAACTCGTTGGATACTCTTTTCTTTTTTTTTTGCCCCGCATTCAAAATATTGTTTCCGGTTTTTTGTCGTTTTAGATGAAGTACATCGATAATATTTTTAGCGTTTTGTGTCGCCCACATAAATACAATATGGACATTATACTGTAGATGAGCGCGTTGGTGATAAAGTTAAATACAAGAAAGAATAAAACATGAACGACGAACAAGTGTGTTTTTTTGTCCGTCCTTCATGCTTTATTCTTTCTTGTATTTAATGGGAACAAGGACGCGCGAAATAAGAGCATTGCAGGGAACGATCGAAGGCAGCTCCCTCCGGCTTGCAGATGTTTATAAATGTTTTAATTGAGAATCCCGTGTCGACAAGCGTGTCGTTTGTCTAGAACTGAAAGCATCGAGGTCGAGATGAGCCCATTGCTGGAGCGAGTCGATCAATGATTCAATGATTCGCAATCGATGCATGAGCAGGTTTCAGCCATACAAAGTTGAAGTTTTCTTTCCAGCTACGTCACGTACTAATTTTCAAAAAGAGAAGAATCCCTATTGTCGCGTTGTGACAGTCAACATAAGTTCACGGCTCTCTTCCATCGCGCACGAAATCGTGATTAAGAAACACCCGGCGGCGAAAATGAGCCTTCAACTAAGGCCGGGGTCACACTGCTCATGTACATCATACAAACGAATCCCGGACAAAAGCTCACCCGTTTTTTCACAGACCCAGACAAAATTTCATCAGCTGAAAACCTAACCTTTATGTGCGCGTTTAGCGTGACATAAGCACAATGAAAACGTGAGGTCGCCAAAGGGTGACTTTGCTTCTTTGGTCACTCTTCGGGTTCAAAAACTTCGGTTCACGAAGTTTCTTGGGCGTGGCACAAGTGTGCTCCGGCATACCTTGAGTCAAGCAAGCTTTATCTTATCAGCTACACTCAGTTTCAGTGACCTAAGTTTTGGTCCCAAATTGTTGATTCTCGGCTTGTTTTGGCTTATCTGTCGACACCTTTGCATGGAATGGGATGCCAGTTCTCCTAAAAATGATGCAATGTACAACGCGTCCGCACTTTATCACAGCCCGTGTTTCGCCCGGGTACAAAAGAAAAAAAAAAAAGAGGTGAGCTTTTGTCCGGGTCTGTGAAAAAACGGGTGAGCGTTTGTCCGGTGAGCTTTTGTCCGGTTACCATACCAACGACGGTCTACAAACACGAGTCACCGCAAAAGCCGTGGTTCGAATGCCACCCTGTCCGAGTTTCCTCCTTACACTCATTGCCACGAGGCATTCGAAGCACGGATCTGGCGGTGACTCGCGTTCGAATCCGTATGCAGATCGGTTGTACTAGGGTGCCTCAATGTCCTTCTGTTTAGGATGATGCCACCCTTTGTAGTACCTGAGGCCGACAGCAGGCGCTCACAGGGAAAAACACAAAGAAATCATCGAAAACAAAATGTCGCCATAGCACAGTCAGCGTCACAAACGCGTGCAGGGACAGGCTCTTTCACGCGCTTCTGAACAAAAAAGAAAAATAAACGTGTGGAACAAAATGGCCAGATGCCACCACCCTAAGCAAAGTAGGGTGCCTACATGTCTGTCTGTCTCAGGGGGAAGACATTCATTATTGTCCTGAATGTGCCAGCGCGTGTCGCTCTGGCGTACTCGGTGCGTGACTTAGGCGGTAAAATGGCGTCTATGCATTAGCCAAAGCTACGCGCTCGAGCTGAGTGACACCGGATTGCACGCACTTCAAAATACAGAAAAATACGATTGGGCGGAAAAAATGACTGAGATGTTCCCACTCAAGCAAAAGTGCGTCTGTGAATAAAGGCACCCCAAAGCAAAGCGCACATGAAGGCACCCCAAATGTATCCAAAATTTCAACTTAAAAAAAAGTCGGACTTTTTTTTTTTTTTAAGGGGGGAAGGGGGCTGTTATTATTCTACGGTACTAATAGATGTAGGCTGTATACTTGAAAACCTTGTTATCAAGAGAGTGTTATTGCTGAGAGAACGAAAAAGAAGAAATTTTTATTTGATTTATTTAACAATACTATCATTCCTTGAGAGGAATACAATAGGAGTGGCACAAATCAACACTGAATGAGCAACGATAAGACAAGGCGGTCACGTTCCAATACCACGCTATGATAAGAAATACAGATTAGAATCGACATCAGAGCAGGGCAAGGGTCAAAGCACGTTGAAAAGAAAAAAGAAAACTGCATGACAATACATGCACAAACACAGATTCAAGGTACCGCAGCACCAGTATAAACAAAAGGTCAGTCTTGATGAGGTAGTAATAGTTACAGTGCTGCTCCCGCTGCAAAACAAGCTATTTATACATAAGGTGTGAGTTGGTCTAAAAACAAAGAAACATTATCACAGTCAACGACTTGCCTGGGTAGCTTGTTCCACCCCAATGTTGTGCGCGGAAAAAAGGAGTATTTCAAGGAATCAATTCGAGACCGGTGTTCAATAATCGGTTTCGAGTGTGTAAATATGGTATTTGTTCTAGTCGCGAAAGTTACGTATTTGTCCCATGGTATTTTAATGGAGTGGTTGATGATTTGGAAGAGGCTATTTTTCTACTAGTTTGCAAGTGTATCCAATCAGTTTGACACATTAGCTTTGAAGGGGAATCGTTACGTCCAAATTTGTTGAACACAAACATGAGTGATCTTCTCTGAACCATTTCTAATTTGTCTGTTTTTGTGTAAACGGGCCCCATACATGGGCGTACCAAACCGGGGGGGGGGGGGGGGGGTAAGGGGGGCACTTCCCCCCTCAGTTCTCAGAGCGGGGGGCCAGACATGTGTTTTGCCCCCCTGAAACAGCCGCCACTGGGTAGGGCAAACACTGGCCGGCGGCGCCCAAGGGGTACCAACGGCACCGCCCCCAGCCCTGGGGGGGGAGGATGTTCTGGTTTGCCCCCCCCCCCCCTCAAAAACAAGTTGGTACGCCTTGGGCGCCACTAGTCCCATACAACGCTCGCATATTCAAGAATGGGTTGAATTCATACTTTATAAGCGAGCAGTTTAGTGGTAGACGAAGCATCTTTCAAGATTCGTTTTAAATGCCATAATTTGTTGTTGGCTCTGCTTACTATGTAATCGATGTGTTTGCCCCATTTACGTTCGGAAGAGAAAATAAGTCCTAGGTATTTATATTGAGCTGCGCTGCTCAGCTTGTGTCAGGACAACTCATAGTTAAACACAAGGGGGATGTTTTACGCGAGATCGTCACACATTTTTTTTCATGTAATGCCATTTGCCAATCATTGTACCTGTTATATATTTTTTCCAAGTTATTATTTAAAGGGGCGATGTAACAATTTTTGCACTTTGCGCAAATACCGCTTAGAACGGATCCCTGACGTTAATGACCTATGAAACACGCATTCGTTTTTCACCCCACGCAATAAAAGTCCCAGTGAAAAATTAAAGAAAAACGAGCAGCGTTCACCCCCTCAACTCGCAGCCAAAACAAGCGGCCACGTGATCTGGAGCCGATTATATGCCGCCATTGTTGATCGTAGCCACGCGCTGGGGTTGGCAAAGCACAGGACACGCGCTGAGTTCCAGACATTATTATTGCTCGGCTATTGACGTCGTTGCAGCGATTGGACACGGGCCACTACCCGAATGCTTCTCGAGCTATCAATTATCACGAGCCCAAATCGAGAGCTCACGCAATGCTCGGGTCCAATCTATGAGCGGCATTCAAATATCGTCACTGGGCGGTACTGCTACCGCCCAGCTACGTCATCAGGTTTTGCGAAGGAGAGATTGAAAGAAAACGCTCGCTTTTCTCCTTGAAATTACACCGCAACAAAGAGGTTTCTTGGTCAGTGGCGTTACGTGCGAGTGTACTTGGGTCCCACTAGTGCCAGTAAGCTCATACAAAGTGAAAAACGCTCAAAACGAATATCGTTGCACCGCCCCTAGCTTATATGATCATTACGTGTTTTTACTTCAGAGTATAGCACACAATCATCTGCGAACATCTTTTTGCGAACATCGATAGTTTTCACGGAATCATTAATAAATATTAAAAACAACACAGGTACTAGAACTCTTTTGACCAAATGCGCCGCAACAGGGACAGAACACGAGGCGCTTTTGTCAAAAGAGATCATGGACCAACTGGCCCATCTGCCCTAGAACCGGTACCGAGAGAGTTTTGCCGCGCGCCTCACCGTCAGGAACGCTTCGATTTTTCAGAAGGTTCACAAAGCTATATTCTCAATTTCGCCTCGATTTGAGATTGAGGCTCTTTTCTCACGATGTTTCGCAGGTCTTTCGAAATGACTACATAAATTTGCTTCTCAACTTGTCCCGCTATGATTTACTACTGAGATACCCGAAGGTGGTGGACTCATTATTAGAAAGTATGAAGACATTACTCCCCTGGAGTAAAAAGGAAAAGAAAAAATTGTTTTCTTCGATGGAGGAAACAAAGTGAAGGAAAGGGGAGATGGGGGGGGGGGGTGATAAAATCGAGTCAATGTCACCACTGCAAGTTTTAGGGACACTCGTGACACCCCCTAAAATTTATTTTTTACTTTTTGCCAGGCGATTTAGTATTGTGTCAGAAGACTACCCAATCAATATTTTGCTACAGCGTCAGGTATATTTTTAAAAAAGTAAAAAGAAACAAACGGAATTGCAACACATATAGAGGAGAGAGGTGGCGGAAGTCACGTAGCTGTGATAGCCCCCTTCTCCCCCCCTCCCCCCCAAACAACGCATTTGCAGCTTTTTAGAAGCCACAAAAAATGGGTATCATATTTCTTTTCTATCCTTAATATTGTGTGTGTAGCTTTGATGACCTACGGCTTTGATTATATTTGGTGGTTGTGTCTCAACCATAGAAAACTGCACGTGACCTCGGAGAAGAGAGTGAGCGCGACTCAAACCGGCCAGTTCTCGATCGGCAGTTTTCGGGCGGAAAGAAACCGAATTTTTAGCGTCAGCCACGAGAAGGGGGCGACGGCTCGGCGACGTCTTTGTGCAAATCGGCTGGGTGGTCGGGCGTGTCGTACAAGATGAATACCAGTTGCTTTGTTCGGTCCAAAAATTTCTCTTTCAAAGGAAGACAGAATTCGCCAGTACCGCGAACGACAGAACGACAGACCCACGAACTTTGATTAAATTTGGTGGTTTTGTCTAAACCTTAGAAAACTGCCCGTAACCACGGAAAAGAGAGTGAGCGCGACTCAAACCGGGTTTTCGGGTGGAAAGAAACAGAATTTCGTGCTGTAAATTCTGTTGTGGGTAGTTGGGCTCTCATATGTAATGCACAAATAAAAACCTTGGCGAGCATAGATACCCTGCCAGTGTATCTTTAAGATAAAATAAGTTGCGAGAAGTCACTTAAGCTGAAACAGCAGTTATCACGAGAAGAATACACAGAAAGAATAAAACACACGAAGGACGAACACAGACACACACAGTTCTGTGTTCGTCCTTCGTGTGTTTTATTCTTTCTGTGTATTCTGTAGTTTTCAACGCGCTCTGCTACGTATACTTTGTCACGAGAAAACTTGCACCCATCTTGAGAGCATAGCCCATGTTCATCGACGGAACAGCGGTAAGTTCTGTGCGCGCTCTATTCATGAAATGTTCCGGGCATCGAAAGAGGATGGCGTCGGGGAAAAGTATTTTATTTTTTTTTTTTTTCGGACGAAACCCACTGCCGCCGGAGGTTTTGATCATCTGCTAAACGACGGAGTTTGAAGACATTGCAGCCGCAGTTGCCTCGTCGGATCCCGTGCATGATACAGGTGTCATCCGATAATATCCTGCGCTTTCCGTTGTGTGCAGCCTATTACCGAACAATGATGTCCAGATTACCGGGAGTTTTCGTCATTGATTACGCTAGCTCTAATTACAACTGGAAGTAAAATAAAATTGAGGAAACCGCGAAGAAAACAACCGAACTTGAAGAAACACTGGTTTCTCCTAACCACTCACGAGTCAGGAAAGGAGGAAAGCGTCGTTACTCCAGGGTAAGGCTTTTGTACATTGGCGTCCGTTGCAGCTCAAGAAGGTAGGGCGAGAGAAAGGAAGGCCGGAGAGGAGGAAGCAGGCGGAACGCTGGAGAGACGAAGAGGTTTCCCCCTCTCCTCTCCAGCGTTCCGTCTGCTTCCTCCTCCCAGGCCTTCCTTTCCCTCGCCCTACCTTCTTGAATATGTGTTGTCACGTGACATGACCCGCCGGAGTACCTCGGATCAATTTGGGTAAGATTTGGAACACATCCTGAGTTTCCGCCCTTCAAAATCTGAAGTGAAGCATATTTTTTTTTTTCTATTTTCCACAAGCCCTGATCCCGTGCTCTACATGCGCTGTCCCGAAATCAAAACCGAAACTGTTCTAAGACAAGTCATTCGACAAGCCGCTGCGTTTTGTGCGAAAGCACGTGACCAAAACCACGTGAGAAAATAAACATGGCGACGTCCATGGTTCAATTTTCTGGGGGCTCTCCGGCGGCCACGTAGGGATGAATCTCGACCAGGATTCCTTGGAATAACAAGGTGCTGATAAAAAGAAAAAAAAAAAAAAAAGTTAGGTAATAACGGACACTTCAATGCCTTCTTCTGCATGTGTTAGTAGTTGACTCTGTTTCATCATCTCGAACGCCTTGACAGGGGTGCCCCGCCCGACGTTCCACGTAGACAGCTGTCTCTTCATATTGTCTTCGTTCCAAAGCACCCAATGTCCAGTCACTCTGAACTTTTCTTCTAGCTGTGGCTTTAAAGAATTCGATTTCCGCCGAATTTCAAAGCATGACCCGTTGCATTTTGTGATCTCGCGTCGTTTCCACTAGCTCATAAAGGGACGATCAAATATATAAAACAAGATAGGATCGTTTGACCGAAGTTGAGCACCGTTCGCGCGCGCGTTTAATTGACCCATATTTTCTCCATCGTCACACCGTCTCGTACGGCAGTCGCGCTGGCAGTTCCGATTCCCCGTACATCTCCTTAACGCTGTCAGGAATATGGGCAGCTCGGTCCTGGGAGCTTAGGTCGAGTTGAACATTGCTGCCCTCACGGTTCCCGGAACCGCTCGAGGACCACTGTCCTATGCAGAGCAGGGCCCGTGTCTGATGGGGTTGCCAACGTTGTGAAGAGTAGTACGCTCTACAGCTACAGGCACGTACAACGCACCATGGAGGAGCTAGAGCAAAAGGATCTGATGATCCAGCAACTCAAGGACATCGTTAGAGCCAACGAACAGATCCTCCAGCAGAAAGAGAAGGAGCTCCAGGTACACTGTGTTCTTCTTGCGCCCATATTTCTCTGGGCTGGAATGAGCATAGATGCATATCTCTGCAGGAGACAACTGCCAAGTTCCAGAAGCTGAAGCTGCAATCCAAGGCCAAGATAACGCAGCTCACTCATCAAGTGAAAGCACATGCGTCTTCTCCGGGAACGGTGAGCTTGTCTAGCCCTTCTGCACGGTTAGACCATGGACGTTTCCCAGATCGTGCCTGGGCAGCTTCTTTTTTTTGGAAAGGATTGGCTCCCCTAGAGTTTCGTTTCTTGAGCAACCTACAGGTGGTCAGAGTGGGCTTTCCTGGATCATGCAATAACAGCAGATATCTGTGAAAAATGCTGCACTTCACTATCGGCGGTGACTGGGTCAGGCCGACGGGTCAAGCATGCTTAATTGCAGCCATGCTCACCTTCAGCTATCTCTGCTCCCATTTCCACCAAAATATTTGGCACCCTCTAGCGCCTTAAAAAGCAGTCTACCTTTGGCCATATTAATGGTGACAATCAAAATGCAGCATTTTATTAGGCACCGTCACTTTCATATGTCAATGGCAAACGATAATGCATTTTTCACTATACCGTTCTTTCTCAACCAATATGTATGAAATGCTGACTTGACCCTTGATGAAATTCACTGAATTGAAGAGCTTCAGAGCAGAGCTTGTGTTTGCAGACTGGCTGAACTCCTGTTCAAAATTACCGTATTTTCCGGACTGTAGTCCGCACTCGTTGTATATAGTCCACAGGGGTGAATTTGGGTTAAAAAATAAAAGTATTTGCTTAGATAGTCTGCCCCCGGTACATAATCCGCACCCTGTGCATAGTCCGCACTTAGTGACTAGTCTGAACCTAAAAAAGTATCATACACAGCACACCTTGACAAATGCCTACTTTATTAGCTCACAAAGAAGCTTTATCATACATAAGTCAGGATTAATATTGTCCGTTACTCACAAAATCCTTCACGACTTGTCACAGTGAACGATGTAAAAAAAAAAAAATTGTATAGTCCGCGCTTGTAGATAGTCCACATCGGGTGAATTTTCAACTTTTAAACATGTATAGTCCGGAAAATACGGTAATGCTGACGCAGCTCTTGCATGCAATTCACGTGTCACATTGTGCCAACGTCTATTATCGGTGACACTTCCCACCCCTTTCCACTTCAGTAGAGTGAACGCTAAAAAGGGAGGCAACCTCCTCTCCAGCGTTCGTTCTGCTAAACTGGAAAGGGGTCGGAGGAGCTTTCCTGAACTCTTAACTTGTCACCAATTATAGAATGCACTGGCCTCCTGTCAACCCGTTCGGGTGCATGTCTTCATTTCTTTCTTCATTCGCCACCAGAAAGCTGCCACTATACTCCGCTCACCCTCGAGCTGAGGCGGGGGATTGGTGGCCGAGTGGACTAGTGCACACCTTGGAGCACATGGAGCAAACGCTCGCGCTGCAGAAGCCAGGGATCCTGGGTTCAGTCCCCCACCCTTGCCCATTTCGATCTGGATGAGCATCGTACCGGTGTGTCACTGCTTCGTGATGCACGTTAAAGACCCCAGGCTAGCAGCTGTACTGCACTGGCTAAATTTCTCATCTACAGGGGGTAACGATCTCGCCATGTTCTGGCAGACTAACCTCCCGCTATATAAACAACTAACGACTAATTGCTTTTCTTAGCTGAGGCTGCGCAGCCAATGCAGCAAGCACGAGAGCACGAGATTGCAACTTTAAAACATTATTTTGCTGTACGAGCGCTCGTGCTAGAAAGGCACATCTCAAAGTCAGGAGCGTGGGCCAGCTCCGTGAGCGGAGTATAATATGGCATAGATGACACATATTCAGAATTGAATAGGATTGGATTGGGTGGTGGAAGCTTAACCCTTTATATTGGGCAGTCACAAAGGAAAAGACTGGATCTAGCAGAAAATGAGATGTTGATGATGGTAGTAACCGGGATGGCCAGACTGAATCTTGGAAAAGGTCTGTACAGACCTGGGGTTGGATTGGATTGCGGCAGCGCAACTCTTCGTATCGGGCAATCGCAGCATTCAGCTGACGAATGACCAGAGTGGCCATACTGCATTTCGGAAAGGGTCCCCAGTCTACTAGGTACACCCCTTGGGTCGACGGGAACTGATCTAGACTACGGGTGCAGGATGCAGGTGGCGAAGCCGGTTCCGGGCCATCGTCCCCCGCGCAGTCCGAGGCCGCAGACAGGGGCCGGCTACGGATGCTCAAACATCAGCTGGACGAGGCCAAACAGCGTCTAGAGAAGAGCGAGCGAGATGCCCAGGCCAGACACAGGGTCCTCGAGGCAACAGTGGAGCAGCTCCAGGCACAGCTGCTGCAAAGGGACCAGGCGCTCGCCGAAGCGCGGCCGGCTACCTCCAAGGCGGAATTGCCGCACGAGGTAGGCCCTGGAGTCACCCCGTCCTCATCAAACAATGTAATAGTCTGTTGCAGGTTAACTAAAGCAGGACGAGCCTTTCCAACGGAGCTCTCGGCTCCTCATGATTGGCGGTTTTCTCCTCTCCACTCGAGCTTTCGCTCTGCTAAGATGTGGAGGGCTTTGTGGGAGGAGATTGTTCTGCTGTTCTCAACCTGCGACAGACTATAGATCGCTTCGGTTGTGGAACTTCCCATAGAGGCTGTATGACGGAGTGCGTTTGATACCTTGTTTGTTTTTTCATAGTGGTGGCACTGTCAGGACATTAGGCATGTGTCGTCTGCTAGCTGCGAGTTTCGGACGAAAATTGCGCATTATCAACTACATGCTTAAAAGGGGTCCTGCAATCGTATTTAAGCGTCTACCTTTTTTGCGGTTTCCACGTCTCTTGGAGTTCGGGCAAGCCAGCGGGCACGGAGAGAGTAACTAAATATCAGTGCGTCATATTTTAACCGGACGACGCGGAAACCTCTTCCACCGACGATGGCGACCCGCGGTACCGAAAGCGCGCGATATGTGACGTCTTTGGTCCTGGGCTTACTACTGGTCAGAGCCGCTAAAAGCTTCTTTTTAGTCGAAATACAAAAGATAAGTGGCGCAAACCGTTTCTATTATTTATAAAAGTAGTTTTTGTTTAGTATTTTAGATCAGAAAAGAAACAAATGCAGTTTATAAAGTACGGAAACAAGAAATGACCCGTCGACATACCCGCCACCAAGCGGTAGAAAAGGCGGCGCATACTAGAAAGGAGTAGTGGGATCAGGCACCGACACGGATAGGTCCCGGATGTATGCGGCGGCGCTGCGGTCGTATGGACAGGAGGATCTGACAGGCTCCGAGCGTTCCGAAGGCCTTCGGCGAGAAGCTTTGTCTTGCGGTTTAGCCGTTTCGCGGTATGGCAGCGCGAAGTGCTGCCATATGATCTTTACCCCGTGTTTGCTGATCTTTACCCCGTGTTTGCTGACGTTTGTGGCCAATGAAGTGTCATGCCGAATTAGTGTTTAATCGCGCAGCAAATGCAATGAGAGCCGCTCTGGCTGCCCGCTGCATACAGCCTTTTCAGAACATGCTTTAGTGGCTCCCTCTCGCGCCGTCGACACGGAGTGCGGCAGCCGTGAGCGCTCGCTAAGCTCACTACCCCTCCTCTAGTTCACGGCCACGCAAGCAACCAAGGACGTCATGAAGGAGGTTATTTTTTGCTTGTTTTTGTAATTTTAAGTTGCCTATAACTTTTAAAATAAAGCGAATTTCGAGAAAAGAAAAGGTTTTCTAAGTTACTACGTTCGGTGCGAATTAAAAACCAGTAAAAAAGTCCTTGCAGGGCCCCTTTAAGTGAAGTGTGACAAACGCACATGCGGAGACCATGGTGTCCCGAATTAGTGACCACTCGTGCTGCTTTTGGGCACGTTCTGGCTACAACATGAGCATCTGTTAACGTTGCTGTTTTTTTTTTCCTTCGGCCGTCCACTTCTAGCGAATCACGTTAGCCAAGCGTTCCAAAATGAGAGCCAAAGAAAGCTCCAAGCTGTCCCGGAGAAGAAAAAAGTGTGTTTTCTAGCGGCCTATTTCGTCAATCTTACTCTCTCCAGGAGGACAGGGAGAAGCTGTACGCCCAGATGGTGTACAAGGACTCCCGGATCCTGGAGCTGAGCAGGGAGGCGGAAGCCCTCGAGGCACGGATCTTGGATCTCCAGGAGAGCCTTCGGGAAAAGGACCAAGTGCTGCAAGCACGCACCAGGGCAGTGCAGGTACACTCGGTTTGCTCCCTTTGTCTCCAGCCGTACACTTTTTAAAGCGCTAGCTTTATATATGGGAACTCTCCAATGACCTTTCTTGGTCGCATTGGTGATGCCTATGGTGCCTGGAACACGTCTCGCAATTGTGTGGTTCCCAAATGGGGTTCCGCGAAGACCTCGCCTTAACCTTCAACCCCCCTGTCTTTTCATGAAAAAACATTTCTTGTTTTGTTGACCCTGGCTAGGTGGCGCAAGCTACAGCCTGTTATAAAGGGTACAGCCGTTACCGTCTCTCCATCCATTCATCCTTTTACTTGATGCTTCTCACTTCTCCTGTCTATAACAGTCACATAGCAAATAACTTGTCTTATTTTATGCTCCCCCCCTTCCCTTTCCCCTGCCGGCATGGGGTCCCCCATCACCTTGGCGGGTCCTCAAGGAGTCGCCGACACATCCATGCTTGAGAACCACTGCTGTAGCCGGCCGCAAACCTGGCGGCGTCACAGCAGCGGTGGGAGATGTAGCAAACGCCCATTCTGCTGAGGGTTGCTTTCTAGCTTGGCAGCCAGGAGTTGGGATGGCGTGACGACGGCAGTGATCGCGTTTGCTCTTACCTTTTATTGGAACTTCTAGCACCAGGCACCAGGGTTGTGACATCCGACAGCATAACACTCCGGCTTTTGTGACATCATTTATTTTTGTCTCTTCGGGACCACCTCTGATGCTTGGGCGGAATGGGATGTTGTACCAGCGGTAACTTTTTACCACCGCCGCACTTCTTATGCTCTTCAAGTGTTAAAGAAAATTGACTGATTTGGCAGTTTTCGAGGACACCAATCAAGTTTATAATTGAAACCATCAACAAATAGAGTGTCAGCAAAGAAGGAGTATAGGTAGGATTCCGTGTTTTCAGAGTTCATTTCTCGTGAAATTCTGAGGGTATTTTTCGGAGTTTATTTTTCGCTGAAAATTCGGGGTTTATCGGAGTTTATTTTTGTTAGATTTTCAGTTCTCTGAAATTTTGAGTATATTTTAATGCGTTCCCAATTTCCAAAAAGGAGAAAATACAATAAAGTTTGGGCACCATAACCCTTTGTCGTAAAGGAACCTCGATGAGCCATAAGGCGAACCATTTCTGTCTGTAGTTCGAGATTTCAAAGGAAACTGAAGTGGCATCTCCTTTGGACCACTGGCCCTGTGCTCTTATAAGGTTAATATAAAAAAAGAATCGTCTTTTTTGCTTGTTATTTTGTTGTTGTAACCTCGAAATTCAGAGTTCTTCGGATAAATCCGAACTGATGAAAAAATTACCAACGAGTGTTTTTCGGATTTATCCTAAAACACGTAAAATACCGGGCAAGCGCCCACTCAATCTTTGGAAATAATCGCAAAAAAATGGGGATGGGCGCTTGTCTGGTCCTGAATTTTTCATATGAATGTACTGTGTGTATTTTCTCAGATCTTACAAATTCGGTAATGGGTGCTTAATGTGGAATGGGCGAATGCGCGGTATTCTACGGTAAGTATAAGCAAAGGAAGTGCCACCTTTCCTAATTAAAAAGCTATGGTAATTAGCAAATTTGTGTTAATTGACTCATTGTGACGATCGGCCCCCCTGTATTACGTCCCACTGGCCGTATATCTCATCTCCGCAGACCGCGTTGGTGTGGCGTTCACGGCTTTTTCAAAAGCAGACTGTAAAGCTTAAAAAAAGAACACCCTGTATATAGACTACATTTTCGTAAACAAACTGTGTAATTGCGAGCATTTTCATATACTTAGTAGGAAAGACGCGCATTACGGACGATTCAAGAGGAAACTAACACCTGCCACGAATTTTTAAATTTTTTTTTTTTCTTTTTGCCAGGCGATTTATTATGGTGTCAGAAGAGTACCCAATCAATATTCTGCTAAAGCTTCGCATATATTTTTAATAAAGTAAAAAAATGCAACTGCTCGAAACCGAAACTACTGGGGAGGAAGAAGAAATATAGAGGAGGAGAAAGTTACCCGGAAGTCACGTGACTGCTACTTTTTTTTTTTTTCAATCAGTATATTTCCCTATTTTTTGGAAGCTGCAAAAGATGGGTAGGATATTTTTTGTCTATTTTTAATATTGAGTGTGTGCTTTCAGTGACCCACGACTTTGTTTATCTTTGGTGGCTGTATCTAAACCATGGAAAACGGCACGTGACCACGGAGAAGAGAGTGAACGCGACCCAAACAGGGCCAGTTCTCGATCGGCGGTTTTCGGGCGGAAAGAAAATGAATTTCGAGCCGCGAATTGTGTCCTGGGTAGTTGGGCTCTCATATGTCATGTACAGATAAAAACCTTGGCGAGCAAAAATACCCTGTCAGTGTCCCTTAAACGAGATGCTGCTGTGTTTAAGCTGCCTTCAATTTAAAGTTCCGGCAAAATTTTAATAGTTTTTGATCTACCTCAAAATTTGTTCAACAGATTAATAGACACATCTGAACTAGTAACCCAAATGGCACAATAATATAAGCTAGTAACCCAAAGTCACAATAAGTTTTTTTTGCAAAGTTATTGAAGCTTTACCGGCAACACTGTAAACATGACGTCAGATGTCGTAATATATAGGGGGGCAGTATAGCTCGTTCCCGCTGGGTTACAGAAGTTCCATGGCGTGAAGAGAATGCTGGATTATCCCACGCCAGCAGACTGTAAAAAGCATGCGCAACATACCATGTTTCTTGAGACTATGAGGGTGAAAAAAAATATGCATGGGCGAAGCTGCTGAATTATTTTGATATATGAATTTGAGATGGCGTGTGTGCTTGTACGTTATTTTATTTATTCCTAGTCTCAAGTTTTTTGTTACGGAGCGTTTTAGACTGTCTAATCGACCTGCAAGTTAAACAATGCGTGATGTCACCCCCCTGGAGCGCACGGAAAAATTTGAACGTTGGTTTTGGCATTCTCTTTATTTTGCATCTTTTCAATAGCTATTTTGAATTCGGCGATAATGAATAGCATGCCAGAAAGAGTAAAGGCTGGGTATCCTGAAAGTGTGCCTGCTATAATATCCCAAGAAATAGTCCACCTAAAATCGGGTGAAAATAAGGAGTGGGCTAACTTTCGGTGTACAACCAAGAAAAGTAAAAAAAAAGTGCTATTTTTAGATCATGTTTTTCTGCCAAACTTGTTATCGCGGCGAGAGACAATGAGGCACAAATGACTACTTCCCAGTCAGCATCGTTCGGTAGCTTATATCCCGCCGTAGCTAACTAGACGCATTTACGCCAAGGTCATCATTGATCCGAACACTGTGATTAGTAGCAGCGGGCTATCTTTCGGTGTTCAAAAGAAAATAGCAAATCAAGCTAAAAATAGATGGCGGATTATTTTTCGGGGGTTGGGGCATCTTCCGGGGTGTGACGGTATTTTGGGTAGCTCAAGAAGGCACCATGCTGCGCAGCTGGTGACGGAGGATCTGAGCCTGCGCAGCAAGACGGCCGTGGACGACCTGGACGACACGCGCGCCGAGATGCAGCGCTTGCAGAGAGACTTCCTCGAGAGGGAGGCGGCCTGGAAGGAGCGGGAGGCCTCTTTGGCGGCGGACCTCGCGGCCGGACAGGCCAGAGTAAAGGAGTGCGAAGAGGCCGTAGGGAGGGTCGAGTCCACGCGCTTCGAGCTGGCCGCACGCAATGCGGAGCTGCAGGAGCGCTTGGTCAAGGCGCAGGAGGCCGCCACCAGGGGCAGGGCGGAGCACGACAAGGTGGTGCAAGGTAGGGACTCCTTGATGCTCCAATCTTGTCAGCAACGAGCGCCACCTCGGTGGCTCCGATGCAAAGCGCCGGCCAGTGTCTTTAGATCGACTCGGCTGTGGAACACACGCGGGTCCGGCTCCCTTCCAGTTCGCCTCCCGTAATTTGAAGCGCCGTCTAGAGTTTCGTTTCAAAGCTGTGTATTCCATGGATGGATGGATGGATGAATACGGCTGAGCCCTTTGGATCGGGCGGTAGCTTACGCCACCTAGCCATTTTGTCTTACCCTTTAAGTTTAGAATATTTAAATGTGAAAACTATATTCACTCCGTGCTGTAAAGAAAGTGAGGCTATAAATTCCCCTTGCCATCAGTTAATAAGAAAATGCCTAGTTTTCTCTCGCTTTCTGCCACCATTCACTTAATCTTTGCTTGGTAATCTCTACTGTCTTGAAATCCACTTTTTCTTCGCTGTCTCTAAAACCCAATGACTTTATTAAATCTATGTTGTCTTCGGTATGCATAGGGTGAAGCCCTTTACAGTAGAGTATCAAGTGCTCAGCCGTCTCGTCCTCCTCTCCACAAGCAGCGCACACTGTGTCCATTTCCTGATACTTTGCTCTGTATGGTCTGGTTCGCAAAACACCTGTCCTTGCCTCAAACAACAATGAGCTTCCCCTAGAATTGTCATAAATGCTTTTTTTGGCAGTAACTGTTTTGTTTAATCTATAGCTTTCCAGAGCCTTCTTTGTCTGCATTCCCTCTAGCCACCGATCTCTTTCTGTGGCCTTAAAGGGGCCCTGCAATCATATTTAAGCGTCTACCTTTTTTGCGGTTTCCACATCTCTTGGGGTCCGGGCAAGCCAGCGGGCACGGAGAGAGTAACTAAATATAAGTGCGTCATATTTTAACCGAACGACGCGGAAACCTCCTCCACCGGCGAGGGCGACCCGCGATACCGAAAGCGCGCAAAATGTGACGTTTTTGGTCCTGGGCTCACTACTGGTCAGAGCCGCTAAAAGCTTTTTTTTTAGTCGAGATACAAAATGTAAGTGTCGCGAACCGTTTCAATTATGTATGAAAGTAGTTTTTGTTCACTATTTTAGATCAGAAAAGAAACAAATGCAGTTTATAAAGTACGGAAACAAGAATGACCCGTCGACATACCTGCCACCAAGCGGCGGAAAAAGCGGCGCATATTAGAAAGGGCTAGTGGGACGAGGCGCCGACGAACGGCGAGCGTAGAAAGGTCCCAGAGCGTAGAAAGGCCATTTGGCGGTATGGCAGCGCGATGTAGCTCCCGTTCTGTACTAATCTTTACCTCGTGTTTGCTGTCGTTTGTGGCCAATGAAGTGTTATGCCGAAATAGTCTTTAATCGCGCAGCAAATGCAATGCGAGCCGCCCTGGCCGCCCGCTTCATACAGCCTATCCAACACACGCTTTAGTGGCGCCCTCTCGAGCCGTCGACACGGAGTGCGGCAGCCGTGAGCGCTCGATGAGCTCACTATCCCTCCTCTAGTTCACGGCCACACAAGCCAGGACCTTCGACGTCATGAAGGAGGTTACTTTTTGCTTATTTTTGTAATTCTAATTTGCCTATAACTTTTAAAATAAAGCGAATTTCGCGAAAAAAAAAGTTTCATTAAGTTACTACGTTCAGTGCGCTTACGTTCGATGCAAATTAAAAACCAGTCAAAAAGTTGTTGCAGGGCCCCTTTAACTTTCTTCTTAAATGAGACCTGCTCTTCCGTAACCCCACCATAGCCTAAAACTTTCCTCTTAATTTCCTAGTGCGCTGTCTCCATTTTGTGTCTATACTCCCCACGTATAAATAGCTGAAAACCTTTCGTGCCCATTGCTCCCCACCCATTTGCCTCAACCGATCCTCAAATTCTATCTTGCTCACAGATTCCCTGCCCTCAAATGACGCCCATCCCATGTCTCCTTGTACTCCCTGGTTTGGTGTTTTGCAATGTGCCCCCAAAGCCAGCCTACCTACTCCACGCTGTTTTATTTCTAGTCTCGCATGCACTTCGGATTTCATGCATAGCACTGCGTTTCCAAAAGTCAAGCCAGGCACCATGACCCCTTTCTAAATCTCCCTCACCATCTGATACCTGTTGTAATTCCAAAGTGCTCTATTTTTCATTACAGCTGCATTTCTGTTGCCCTTACCTTTTATATACTTTTCATGCTCACTGAGATATTCTGCACCATCACATATCCATACTCCTAGATACTTGTATTTACTAGCTCTCTCAACTGTAATATTCTGTATCTTCAGTCTCTCAACATCATCATTGTTAAAAATCATGACTGCTGATTTTTCACTACTGAATTCTAAACCTAATTCCTCTCCTTCCCTACCACAGATGCTCATTAATTCCTGCAAATCTATCCTGTTGTTAGCCATTAGTACAATATCATCCGCATACATCAGTCCCGGTAAGGATTGCTGAATGTTTTGGCCTAGCTTACTGTACGAAAGGTAAAATCCAAGCCCACTCTTCTCTAGTCTATCTTCCAATCCTCTCAGATACAACATAAACAGCAAAGGCGATAACGGGCACCCCTGCCTAAGGCCTCGTCCTATCTCTATTTTCCCCGTTGCCTTTCCTTCCCATGTTATAATCACCTTATTATCTTTGTAAATGTTCCTTAATATTGCTGTTAGTCCTTCATCTAGGTTTAAGCTTTCCACTATGTCCCACAGAATTTTTTGGTTCACATTGTCATAGGCACCCTTGATATCCAGAAATGCCAGCCAGAGCTGTCTGTTTTCTTTTTGCGCTATTTCTATACACTGTGTCAGAGAAAATATATTGTCCTCCAACCTTCTTTGTTTCCGAAACCCGTTCTGTAACTCGCCCAGTATGCCCTCGCAATCTACCCATTCCTCCAGTCTGTTCTTTATAATCTGCATTACCAACCTGTAAATAACTGGTGTCACGGTTATGGGACGATAATTCCTAATATCAGACTTATCTCCCTTTCCCTTATATATCATACTCATCCTACTGAGCCTCCATTCATCTGGAATATTTCCTTTTGTTACCATAGTGCTCACTACCTCCCTTAGTTTTGCATTAGATTTAGGACCCAAATTCTTCACCAGCTTGATTGGGATACCATCTGTGCCTGTCGACGTGCCACTAGGGGCTCTTCGTTCCGCCTTTTCCCATTCTCTTTGTCCAAAACCCGCGATGTCAAAAGCTGGACTGATACTTCCTTTGGGTCTCCTATCTTCCACATGTACCCGTTCCCGAAATTTCTCCTCCATCACTGCTGCTATATATCGTATCGCATCATCTCCCTCTAATTGATCTCCCTGATGCGAGAGTATGAACCTCTGTCTAGCTTGCGTCGTTTCACCGAGTGAGTTCAAGTGCTCCCAAAACTTCTTGGCTGCGTTTCTATCTTTCTTGCTTACATTACCATAGAGCACGGCGAAGCGCCATCTAGTTGCCATGCTTCAAACTATAGGTATTCCATAGAATATGCGGAGCACAAGTTTGTCTGCTTTTTGCACAGGGGTTGCGATGATGTCAGAATGCAGAGCTTGTACTGGCTGATTAAAAAAAATAGTGGGTAACCTCAAGGCATCTAGCATTGAGGTCTACCCACTATCCTTTCAATCAAGGCTAATCGGAGCTCGGCGTTGTTCTGACGTCACTGGAGCTCGTGCACAAGAAGCAGACAACTTGCTTGCTGCATACACAGCAGTTACCATAGCAGCCGTCCCCAAAACGGTGGCACGTCGAACGACGGGAAGCAGACTGTGGGGGGGGAGACGGGGGTGGTGCTGCTCGTGGAAGCAGCGTCTATACGCGGTTCTGTAACTGAGCTATCTCGTAACGTTGGCATTGGCCTACGGATTCCCAGGTGGCATGTTCGAATCTCTGCTGGGGCGCCCGCAGTCCGCCATTGCGGCGGAGGTGTCGTGTGACCGAGATTTCGGTTGCGCTTCGGAAGATCCCTGAGTGGTTCAAATTATTCCTCGGTCCTCCGCCGGGGTGTGCCCCGGTGGAGCGTTGAGGTTGAACTTAAAGCCCTCCAATTTGTTTTGGCGCCGACGTGCAAACATACACGTTGAAACCTCTCGGTCCCGGTTGACAGATTTCCAACCGTTTTCACCTGGAACTAGTAGGGAATTTTCGTTCGAGGGAGTGCCTATTGCAAAAAGGAGCGAATTGGTGTCCGAGGGTGTCGGAGCGCCGCTTCTCGGAGCGCTTGAGCAGAAAGCTTGTCGTGTGCTCTGAGCCAGGGTGCATTAACGCACTCTGCCGCAAACGTGGGGTGAAAGCTCCCACTCTTTTTGATCTGAATGAGCACCGTACCGATGTGCATTTGCATAATCGCCCCTGCATGATGCACATTAAGAACCTAGGCTAGCAGTCATACTGAACGAACTAGATCTCCCATCTAATACAGCAGAGGCATCGGGTGTCCATTAGGGAGGACTGACTTCCCGGTGGCTAAGCATACAAGTGACCCAACTTTATTTATTGCGAAATCAAGGGGCCACTTTGAGAGTTTGCAGACTGGTGAGAGGAGGGTTCCTTGGTGACGACACATGGCATTGCTCGCATTCTCGAAGCTTGGGCTAGGTTTTGACCCGATCGCGTGTTGCGGAGAGAGCAACCAAGGCACCGTGCGTGTGGGCCTTCGTCTCGCAGAGAAGCTCGACTCGCTGAACAAGGAGCTGGAAGCTAAGAGTGCGGCCCTGGAAGAGGCGCAGGGAACCCTTCGGGAGACGGATGCGAGGATCCTCAAGGCCAGAGCACTGGAGCGGCGCCGAGCCAAGGTTCTCGAACGGGAACTCGCAGAACTCAGAAAGGTACGCCCCCCCCCCCTCAGGTTTTCGTCTTTCTTCGACGAGACTTCGGACATCGCCAAACGTGTTAAAATGTTTCTTCTTTTTTTGTGGTATTCTGTACGGTAAGAAATTGATAGAGAGAAGAGGAGACAACAGTGTGCGGTACGTCGAGCTCTGGTTGGAATGATTGGTGGGTGGACGCAAAGATGGCTGCCTTTGTCTCGACTGCACTCGTCGGACGTGTTCGAACGAGAACGCAGGACGCCAGCGTTGTAACGTGTTCGGGCAGGGGGTGGAGAGCTTTGCATCTACCCACTAATCATTCCAACCCGAGCTCGGCTTTCCGACGTCCCCACTTGAACTCTCGTCTCCTCCTCTCCCCCGATTTCTCGCCGTATACATGTTTGCAGGCAGCCGTGCTCCAAAAGCCAGTTTGGCCACAAAAAGAGAAACATGCTTTGTTGGGGCGCCAGTCTGGCAGCAAGCCACCCCCTGGTGATAGATACAGAAAAAGGCTTAGGAGAGAAGGGAAATGTAAATCGTACGCTTTCTTTTATTTTTTAAATTAGGTTGCTGATTATATAAAAGGTACAGCCATATTCAATCATGTATCCAGGTTTGACTATTGGGCGATCTGCACATCGGCGGCAAGATGGCAGCTCCCAGAGGCTGTACTTGCACACGTGTATGAATGGGGCAAAATCAAAAGTTTGGAACTGGGTGGCAATTGCAGACTTTCGCATTGTTGAGATTACATCTAAGGAAAAAAAAAACTTTATAGAACACGCAACAAAACATCAGTCTTCTCTGTGCGGGATTCTGGCCTCGAAGTAACCGTTGCACACGGTGCCACCACAGATATTTTGTGACAGGTAATGCCGCATAACCCGGCTTACATGTTGCCTCTGTGTCTTGCATCTTTTTATGCTCGGCAGAAACTTTTTTTGTGCCGTGTTGTCGAGGCGAGTGTAGTTTCCACGGCGCTCCAACGCTGTCGGAGCTAGTCGTGCGAGTGCACGTTTTCGTTTGGCATCTTCTTTGTGTGAGAGCGCATTTGAATGAGACGTAAGATGAGGCCACATGCTCTTATGGCAGTGCGGGGCTGCGACGCTGTGAAAACTATGCTAGCCTTGACAACGTAGCGCAAAAAGGTTGACGCTGAGTATTAACAACATTCCCCCATATGCAACTCGGGTAAGTTTGCTGAACGAATTGTGTTTCTCTTTTCTTCAGCGTAGAACTCCTACATTAAAGGGGTACGGAAACAAAAATTGAAATATTCATATTTCGTTCGGAAATGAGTCAAGCATGACGGATAATAACCGTAAATGATAATCGCACGTTTGTATTTTGAACGATTGGCTATATTTTTCGTTCCAAACGGTCCACTCGAGCAAGCGCTCGAAGAGAAGCGAACGGAGAGCGCGATGCGTCATAGGATGTCCGATGGAAACGAGAACACAAGGAAAAGATTCCTCGCATTCGTGACGTAGCAAGGCTGGCGGGGTTATAAGCTTTGCCCTTGGTGGCGTTGTCAGCGTTGTGGTGGTGCCAATAGCGTCAACGCGTTACAACCGAGCCGTTCGAAGTACCCGTGGGGTGACGAGCGTGTGGCTGGCCCAAGGTGCACGTAGCTTCCACAGCACTGTCAGCTGAGGGCTGAACGGGGTGGGGAAAGCAACTTTTGTCCGAGTTTTGAGCGACTGGCTAATCTTCTAGGGGGAGAATGGCTGCATCCGGGCGCACAAACGAGGGTCCGATAAAAAGGGGAGTCCACCCTTTCCGTCTTGGACTGTTTGGTTCAATGCGTGAATTGTGAGTTGAGGAGGAAAGCTAAGAAGGAAAATGTTGAAATGCCAAAGAGCGGCGCTGCTCCGAAGGAATCTGCTACGTCACGACTACGTAGCAAGTTCCCCAACGTTGCTAGATTACCTCCCAAATAGGCTCCGCATGCATCCACCAGGTGCACATTGAAAGATTGTTTAATTAGCTTTAAAATTAGTTTTCTTGTGCCTTTCAACGGAAGACGGGTGTTTTTGAGGTTAGAATGCAACATGCAACACATTCAAGCTAGAAAAGGAGCGCTGTAATTTCGTTTCCCTACCCCTTTAAATCTGACCTAAGGGAGGGCCCAGACGTCAGAAGAAGCAATTGCCTGCCCCGAAAAGTTATTTTCCCCTTAATGTTTTCATGTCCCAATTTGTTAAGACCTTCCACAAATCAGATGTCCAGGGCTCCAGTAAGCACTGTTTTCAGGACGGGGCTACTACTGCAAGAGGAAGTCTTGTGGCGTAAGGACACGTGGTCCCTTGGTAAGAGAAGGGTTACTGTTGTTTCTCGGTGTCTCCAGGGTCTACCTGATGGGGAGGCAATGACCGCTCTGCAGCAGCGCATTGCGGAGTTGGAGGAGGAGAAGGGGGCACTACAGCTGAGGGCACTCGAGACTGAGGACACGCTCAGCGCTCAGGGTGAGCCGCTTGGCAGACAACATTCTTTTCTGGGGCTGCCAAGGGCAGCTAGAGTCACTACATAGGCCCTTTCTTTGGGCAGTGCGCCCCCATCTTGGGTCCACGTGCCAGCGGAGTTTGCTTTTGAACTCTCCACCCCGAGTGAGCCAGTCCAAATTTGTGGCGACAGGTCATTTCGTAAGGGCAGTGTCTCGTACGCCGGCATTTTGTTACACCTGCGGTGTAGCTCACTGTATTAGAGATTATTCTTGATTGATCTCTAAAAGCAGAACTTTCAAATAAGTTTTTTTTTTGCATTTGTTTTTATACAAAAGGGTGCTGTTTCAAGTGGAAAAGATGCAGGAAAATGAGCGTACGGGTTCATAAAACCTCTACTATACTCCGTTTCACCTCACGATGGGCCGCAATGGACGCCACAAGTCGTCGGAGCCAGTCCAACGCCACGTGAGTGTCATGTGACATTCTAGGTAAGCACAGCGGGGAGCGCAGTGCATCGAGTAACGTGACACGCCCAAAGCGCAGGGTTGGTTATGGCATCCGCTGTGTTCCATCGTGAGGTGAAACGGAGACGCAGCCACTCGTGGCACTGAATCTCGGCGCTGGTGGCGGTATTGAAAGGTCATTTTTGTGATGTGAGAAAGGAGTGAAAGGTGGTACTATGTAGTTTCTGGAGATTGGTGCAGATAGGAAAGGTTGAGCAGTTGATTGTGCTTACAGGGCCAAGAAAGCCGGCATTAACAAGAAACACCTTTGGCACGATGACTAATTCAGAGTGGGTTCAAAAATCCAATGGACCCAGAATGGCAATTGCTGCGCCAACCGCAAAAAAAACACACAAAAAACCCCATAAATAAAGAGATTCTCGGCAAGAGGGGGAGTGATACTTTAAAGACCTACCTAGTGACTCGAAGTGCCACTAGAAGATACCATATTCCCGACTGCCTAGCACGCATTCAACATACCATATGTTTGGCACTTAATATATTGATTTCTTTGACTTTCTGCTCAGAGAAGGCTAACGGGGGTTGGGCTACGAATGGCGGTCTCACTCATGATGGGCTACTTCTGCGAAGGAATAAATGCATGCAAGGGAGACGGTTATCTGCTGAGGCTGAAGATGACTGTTTTAGTGTGTCCTGGAAGTTGGATGTCCATGTTGGTCACATCAGCTTCCACTGGGATTATCATAAGATACTGAATGAATGCCCTCCCATGGTAAAGAGAGATGAAAACTGATAAGATATGGGACGTACAATCTTTCGGGATGTGGCAGAAAACTTAGACCAGAAATGAGCGATAAACACACGGGCACCCGCCACAAACTCTGACAACGTGGGAATCAAAGCGGCGGATCACAGACATGGCAAACTAGAATCACCGGTGCTGTTCTGTGGCTTTAAGAATGTTATGGGTAACGTCTTTGTAGAAGATGGCATTATTGGGGAGCTTTCATTGGGGGTCACGTTTATAAAGGTGATCCGGTAAAATTTTGATGATTGCTGATTTGCTCTGAGGCTGGTTCGACACATCAATTGACACGGATGAACTATAGTAATCCAAATTATAGGTCAAAATAATTTTTAGAGCGCAGCTCTTAGGCGCCCGTTTCCGGCTTAAGCGGCGTCGCCGTTGGCGTAACCGCGGCGACGTTTCGGCACTGTGCCGAAACATCCTCGCGGGGTCACGTGACCTCAGGGTGGTCACGTGACCTCAGGGGGTCATGGGGTCAGGAGACCCCCGTGAGGTCACGAGGGTCACGTGACATCACAGTGACGGCGACGCTGCTCGAAGGGAGGAGTAGCAGGCAGGATGAGGAGGAGGGACGAGGGATATACCCTCCCTTCAGTACCCTTTGTTCCTCCTCCTCAAGAGCTGTGCTCTAATTCGGCGTTACAGGGAGTTGTAAACGGCTTTCTTTTTTTTTTCATAGTTACTGAATTTTTTAGGGGCGAAGCTCCTTAGGGGCTAGCCATGTCCGTATGTCCGTCCGCCGTAGGCCGGCGTCGGGTGCTCGTGCTTCTGCTCGTGAGATCACGTGCTCACGAGCACGTGAGCACATGCTCACGTGTTCGTGTAGGGCAAAAAAAAAAATTGAAAAAAAAAAGATGAAAAAAATTATGAAAAAAGAAAAAAAAAGAGTGGGGGTTCTGAGATGCCATCCCATCTGTCTGCTTAAAAAAAGAAAAAGAAGAATACCACACATTCTCCTACTGACATGATTGAAAAGGCTCAAAGAAAAAGAAGAAAGAAAAGAGTAGGGGGTTCTGAGATGCCATCCCATCTGTCAGCTTAAAAAAAAGAAAAAGAAGAAAACCACACATTCTCCTACTGACATGAATGAAAAGGCTCGGCATGCTGCGGCTCGGCGTCTACGCAGACAAGCACCACCAGAGCTTCGCCCCAAGCAACATCACTCACCACGTGGAGATGCGGTCAATTTCTTTAGCTCGGTTCTTGTCTGTCCTTCTGAACTGAAAGACTGGAAGCACCGAAAATGTGACGGCAGATGCATTTGGCCAGTTCAACTTGTTCCCCACGGGCTGGGTAGTGTGAAACTAATGCTGAAAAAACACACTCCAACAGAACGAAAAACAAAAATTGCAACATATTGTGCTTTTTAGACTGCCCGCTCCACCTCAACGTTTTACAACATGTGACGTCACCCCACTGGGAATCGCAGGAACATTTAAGTGTTTCTTTGGGCATCACCTTTATTGGTCGTTTTCTCAACAACAACTTTTGAATTGAGAGATAGCGTGCCTAGAAGAGTAAATCCCAGATATTTCAAAATTGTAGTTAGTAGTAGTTTGGGTAGCTGAAGAAACCACCGGAGCTCTTTTTTAATTAAGGACGATTGCGCTCACTAGTATGACACTGTGATGCAATCCAAATGGAGGACTTGGTATAGCTAATGGAATCTCCTGTGATTGCCCTCCCATTTCCCGTAGCCTCCAAACTGGAGGAGATGGCTCAGAAGGAGGCTGCCATTGCAGAGCTAGAAAGGCAGCTCAAGGAGGCACAGGAGGAGAAAATCTCACTTGAGATGCGGGCCGCAGAGTTGGAAGAGCAGAAAGAGAGTGAGACTTCTTTTTTTATTCCTTTCTGCTTCGCTAGTGTTGCACCGTGCGGTCAAGGATAAATTGCAGTGCTTCTCGCAAGGCGTCAGTAGCTTGCAGTAGGTCTTCTTCCAAGGTGCACTGAAGAGGTTTCTCACTTTGTTCTTTTCTGACTCTAATTTGATCTGCATGCTGCTTCAAAGATTCAGGAAACCCAGGAATCGTTGGTGCTCGTGCCATGCTTCAATAAAAACAAAAAGCAATCAAGGTGGGACTTTTGGTGAGAGCGGAGCAGAGAGGAGGAAGGTCCAATTCTGTTTGATTTACACCGAAATCCTATAAACCAACTGCAGAGGGACATCTCTTCAAGGTGACATGAACAAGGAGACTTATTGTGACCTTGGAGAAGTATCCCCTATGGTTGGTTTCCAGGCTCTCGGCATGATGAAGCAAATTTCGCTTAGCTTCACTAATTATTTCATGCTCCTCCTCCTCTCAACATGTCTCTTGTCAAAAGTCAAATATTTAACTCTTTTTTTTATATCAAAATGGGGAATGTACAATATAGTCAAACCTGTTTATAACGAACTGTATAAAACGTCTGGTTTCATTTGATACTATACCCAATAATTCGTTATAGCGAAACCCGCTTATAACAAATTTTTACAATTTGTTCTTTATACGCAGAGGATGTTCAAAGGGCAACTCCAGTCAATATCTTTTTATTTGGGATTATTACTGTTTTCAGCTAAAGAAATCTCCTTAATTACAAGGTATAATTTTTTTTCTTAATATTGTGTGTAGTTTTATAGACCTGTTCATTTTAATAGTTGCCTCACCGGCAGATAGAGGGCGCTGACGCACCCGGCGCCATTGGGTTGCTTCAATTTGGTTTGTTTCGGTTTCAACCTGAACGTTGCTATGTTGCTGTTTTACGTTGTTTTTGCTTAATTTTGTTTTACGATTATTTTCCTTGTAGCACACAACCAATGAAACAGTGGTATTGAGCCACTTTGAGGACTATGAGGTGTAGTTTAGCCTAAATTGGGGCTTTTCTTTTTTTACCAACTCCTTTGATGTATCTAATTATGGTCGGTTGCGAAACGCCTGACTGACTGATGTACAGAAAAGATTACCATCGTCTACGGTCGTACCCGATGACACCAGTTTCCAGAAAAACAAACTAATGAAGAGACTAACACGTGAATATAAAGAAGCATATCGAGAGCTGATTAGCAATCTGCTGAATCGGCCAGAACAGATGAACTCGTGAGTTTACTACTCACTGTCTCGTTTTTGTTGGCACCCAACCTTTAGTGAACTTCGAAGACTAAAAACGTATTGTGTAATGACGCAGATAATTGACATTAACAAGTAGTATCGTCTTGGCCTCTTTTTTTTTAATTCAGTACTTGAGCATGTTTTGCCAGGCCGAGTAGGATACTTCTTAGATTATCAACCCTGCTAAAGTACTCATAAAACATAAGCAGTATTTCGCGATATTGGCTCTAGGAAATAAATTACTTTTATATGAACATCTATCTGCTTACTCAAGATACGAAATGGTATAAGTGACAGGCCCGTCAAATTAAATCTGGCATTTGTCTTTCCTAAAATTGGCTAACAATAATTAATGGGCGCAGAACGAGAGATAGCTCGGAAAGTTTGGCTGAATTCTAGCGCTAGGCGCCACTTCACGGACCTGTGTGAACAAATATTTATTTGTTGAAGAGATTTGCTTTGTAAATTTCGGCGTCGCCAGCCACCAAAGGTAAAACTCTATTTGCCATCGACAAACCTGGACCCAAATAATTGTTATGCAGACGGCTTTTTTTTTTTTCGGGGGGGGGGGGGGGCGTCAAGAATTGCGGATTTTAGATACTGACCAAATTTAAAACAGCGTAGTACGCAAAACAAAACAAAAAAAAGCGTCGTCATTATTTTGCATGCGCCGAACCCAAACCGCGTTATGGATTTGCAAACAGAAACAACGTTATTTCTTTGTTTACGCTATTCTAAAACTCGCTACTGTTAAATTGTTTGTGGCAGTTTTTTACGCGGGAAGCCCCAACCTTTGTGTTAAAATAAATTAAGTAGACGGCACTGGTCATCAAAATGTAATCAATAAATCACTTAAAAATGACTGTCGAAATCGGAGCAAGAACGGTATACAATTTCTTAAACTTCATAAGTAAACCGACCAACCGAATGTTTACATCGCAAAAAAAGATTGAGAACCTCAAACACATGTAGGTGTGATATTATGAACAAACAAATCGCCTGATGTTGAAGAACCTTTACTTCTAGCCTGAGATAAAATGCAAGTTTAACGTTCGTTGTCTATCTCCTCCGCAACTTTCCTCACATAATCAAAAGAAACTGTTTTCGATATATTATGAATACAAAGACGATACTTTTAGGAAATAAAGATAGTCTCCTTGCGCTGACTATTCTTGAGGCCTTCCGATCCTAAATGCGCGATATAAATATAGGCGCTTCTTACTGATAATGTCCCGCCACTATTAGTAAACAACCCTCAATCGTCATAAGGACCTTTCAACCTGTCGGGTAGACGTATCGGACTACAGTTACCGAAGTAAGGCAAGAAAGCGCGGTGAAACGCGACTAAAAACACGAATACAACGCATCCGCCAGGGCGCGGAGGGGAGAGCGGAGAAGCAAGTTGAACCAACCCAATGACTGCCGCGTCACGTCATTCCAAGATGGCAGCGCCCGTGCTTGGGGGGATGAAATGGTCTATAAGTATCACGACTCAAAGTTTGGTTTTGGGTGTCTATGGCAAAACCAAAACTGTCTACTAGAGGAATGGCAACACTGATTATCAGTTGTACGGCCACGACATGGCGTCACAAGGGTACTGCGGTATGCGGTACATCCAATCCACCGCAGCTCCATCGCAACGTGACGTCACAAGGGTGCTGCGCCAATGTTCCTTGACTAAAAGCTAACCCGCTTGCCACTCGCTAAAGTGCAGCTAGTCGCATCTTTAAAATCGGGTTCAGTGGAGTATGTGGCTTCGCTTTGACATAATATTTCGGCTGTGATCATATTTCGTGTTGCTAAAGCGGTACCAGTAATTTATTTTGGTTTCGTTTTTGAAGGCGGCGGCAGCGTCTGATTTCTTTTCACCACGTTCGACGTGGCAAATGTTATTGTCCGACAAAGAATTTCACTATATGCGGAACCAGTGACGCTGGTTTCCTAGGAAGTGTGTTTAGACCTTACCTTAGTGTTCTGCCAGCACACGTTGGTTTCTATTTTTATCTCTACATTTTCCTGAATAAACCATTCAGTTGAAAGTTACGCCGCGTTCTGTCCAGATCTTTCTTCGTTTCATCAGAGTTGTTTCGGCGTATTATCCAGTAACGACGTCCACTCTATCTGAGAACTGAAGAGCACGCCGCTGCTTTGTCGTCATCTTGAACCGTAAACCACACCCGATTGCAGTTTGCTTTGCCGAGGCTCGGTCTGCAATGCGTCGGCTGCGTGCGCGCCCATATTCTGTCTGTTCCAAAACCACTGGTAACAACAGAGTCGATTGGCGGAAAAGCGCCGCGGTTGTTACAAAATCTGAAACCTGATAGGGTGCTACAGCGCTAGGGCATGACAAAGCTTAACTTAGTGGAGGAACCTCCGTCTGCATTGCAAGGAAGCCGAACGCCAGAAGAGCCGGAGCTCGCTTGTTTGCTGGTGGCCGTTGATGCTGGAAATTTGATGTATCCATTGTGTAGATCGTTATGCGAGATATATTTTGCATGCATACTGATTAAACATTTTCTTGGTTCGATATAGGGGTTAACTCTCTGTACCCGAGTTCGCTGTAGTCGGGTTTGACCGTACAAATCTTTACATTTCTGGAATCTTTGAAGCATATAGATCAAACTAGAGCCTTAGGAGGGCAAAGTGAAAAACTTCTTCAGTGCACGTTTAGAGGGAGGCTGAAGAACTTCTCAAAGAAAAAGAGTTAGAGGTGAGTCCCCGCGTGACTTTATTATCCCGTACATTTGAATATGATAACCATTTGCCCTGAAAAAAATTAGTGAACATGAGAAGAAAAAACAAAAAAACAACCACCCAATGCTGCCATGTCTCGCCATTGGCTGAATCGGCCGTGACGTCATCTGCAGAGTTTTCGATTGCCCAGATGGTCATTAGCTTTCAGGATGTTTCTGCCTCCTACAATTGCCACCTTTCATGCTCTCCAGTTGGAAGTATTTTGAACATGCCTCTCTGAGCAGCATTGTGGAGGGTTCTGGGTCTCTTTTGTGGGGGAGAGGTTCTTTTGGAAGCAGAAAGTGCGTTACAGCTTCCCCCTTCCCTCTGTGTTCTAGCCGAAGAACGCAAGATGCAATCGCTTCAGCAAGAGCTGGAGGTTCTGAAGACTGGCTCTGCACCCCTCCTGGAACAAGAGCTAAAAACCGCGCTGGAAGAAGAGGTCCGCAGGTTGGTCTCGCAGCACGAGGAAGACGTCAGACATGCAGCTCAGCTTGGGGAGGCCCTCGCTCAAGCCGAGGCTGAAGCCAAGTCTGCAACGGCACGAGCAGATGAACTTGCGGAAACGCTGCAGTGCACGCTCGGCGAGCTGGAAGTCGAGAGAACGGAGGCCAGGAAGTTGAAGGGGACGCACGCTGCCGAAGTCAGGACTAAATCGGAGGAAGTCGAAAGGCTCAATGCCGCCCTGCACGACATGTCGCAGAGTCTCAACGAGAGCTTGAGGGCAGCAGACGAACATTCTCGAGAAGCACACGACCAGATTGAAGCCAACATGGCCAAGATCGAAGAGTTGGACACGACCCATCGAGACTCTCTCAACGAGCTGAAGTGGAAATCGGAGCAACTTGAGGAGCTTAAGCTTGCTCTTGACGATGCGCAGCAAGCCCTGGAGGGCAAGACGAGGGATGCAGACATGCTTTCTGACGCGTTGACTGGCTTGAAGGCTAGCCTCGCAGAGGCAGAAAATAAACATGCCACTCTGGAGGCAACACTGTCAGCGAAGGAGCGGGAAATCCAAAGCATACTGGAATCGGTAGGCGTATCTACTCTCGGCGAAGTCAATGCAGCGTGGGAGGAGCTTAGGAGAGCAAGCAGCCTAGAGATAGAAGAGTATTATGACAGAATGGCCGAACTCGACACTCGAAACAAAGAACTCACCGGAAAGGTAGAGAGTTTGGATAACGCTTTAGAAGAATCTGAAACCATTAAGAGTCGTCTGGCAAAGGTCGACGCCTGTCTCGAGTCGCTTGCGGTCTCTTCTCTTGAAGAATTGACACACAAGTGGAACACACTTAACGACGATCTGGCTACAATCACCAGAACTCAGAAGCTTAACAACGAAGACATTGATTCCCAGATTAAACTTCTCACGGACGAGAGAAGCGGTCTGAGAATGGAGATTGCAGCGAAAGAATCTAAGATTGCTGAATTGGCGTCTGAGGTCGTCAGCATGAAGACGCTGCTTGAGGAACGAGAGCTTGCATTGGCACAAGAAAAGGCGGCACACGCAGAAGCACGCGGCGACATAGGTCGGCTCAAGAAGGCTCTTTCGACTTCGAAGAAGAAGACAGAAGTGAAGTTCAAGACGTTGCTCGACCAAAGCAGTGATCTCGAAAAAGAGGTGTCTGTTTTGCAGTCACAGCTGGAAGAGAAGTGTCAGCTGCTGGAGAGCGTTCAACATGCTCTCGATTCAAAGTGCACTCAAATGGAAGAAACTACGCGAGACTTTGCATCAAGGAAAGCAGCCGCTGAGGCTCAGATTTCTGAGCTGATACAGCAGCTACAGGACAAAGAACAGGATGTCTCGACGTTGCAGGAGCAGTTAAACACGGCTGTTCAGAAAGCGGATTCAGAGATTACTTCTCTTCAACAGAGCTTGGGGGCAAGTGCACAGACATCTTCGAGGTTGCAGACAGAGTTGATGGACCTTAGAAGCAGCTTGGAAACAATGACGGCTGAGAAAGATTCTGTCGACAAGCAACTCAAGGAAGTCGAGAATGGACTGCAAAAGGCTCAAGATGAGCGCAAACAGCTAGAACTCTCTCTGAGTACCATCACCGCAGACCTCGAGAGTTCTCAGGCTGCAGTGGCCAAACTGGAAGATGCATGCACTTTCATGAAAGAGCAGCTCGGTGTCGCAGAAGCTGAAAAGGCCGAACTGTCAGAGCAGCTGACCAACTCGCTTCGGTACACACAGGATGTCAAGCAAGAGAAGGAGGTGCTGGAAGCAAGGAGCGACATGCTGTCAAATACCATCAAGGAACTTGAGTGCAAGTTGTGCGAAGCACAGCACATGGGTCAGCAAAAAGAGAAAGAAATGATTGACGAGCTCAGCAGACTACAAGTCGAAAAAGTGGACGCTTGCAAAGAGCTAGAGAAGACGAACCAGGAGAAACGAGAGCTATCACTCAAACTGTCTGAAATGGAAGACAAACTGGACGGGCTGACGAAACAGAATGAAGACTGGAAACAGAAAGAAGAATTTGTTCTCGGGCAGCTTGAGGAACTGCAGAAACAGTATGACAACAGCAATGCCGAATCCAAGAGACAGCTGGAAGAGATGGCCGAAACATGCCGCAGTGTCACAGAGGAACACAACTTGTGTAAGGTCCTGCTTGATAGGACCACAGAAGAGTTGAAGGAGACACAGATTATCCTTGCCGAGAACCAGAAGGAGAGTGAAGCCACGGCGCAGGCTTGTGCAAGCTTCAAAGAACTCAGTGACCAGCTGGCAAAAGAGGTCAGCAGCCTGCGTCTGGAGCAGACAAAGAAACAAGAAGAGCTCGAAAGGGCGAATGCAGAAAAAGACAGTCTTTCCGAGGCAGTGGCGAGTCTCAAGGAGTTAGTTGCAACGAAAGCAAGCCAGCTAGATTCCCTTCAAGTTGTTCTGGCGTCAAAAGACGCGGAGCTAAAATCTCTCAGGGACAGCGCAGAATTGCAGCAGTCAGACATCGCCATCAAGTTGTCGGAAATGTCGAAGGAGCTTGAGTTGAGAACGGGAGAGCTGTCACTTATGAATGCTGCACTCGAAGAGCGTGATGCATTTGTGGCTAGCTTGAAGGAGGGCGCTGCTGCTTGGTCGACAAAACTGCAAGAGTCCGAAGAAATCAACAGAAACCTGAATGCACAAGTTGAGAGCCTTGCGGAGAGAGTCACTGAAGCATCAAAAGCAATCAAAGTTAAAGAGGCGAATCTGCAGAAGGCGACAGAAGATCTGAAAACTTTAATGGACAGCAACGAAAAGCTTTCAAGGGATCTTCAGGTTCTACAAGAGTCATGCAAAGAGCTGAACGATGTGAAGCAAGATCTCGAACTGAAGGTGAATGTTGCCAATTCCAAGGTTGCCAACTTGGAGACAACTCTAACCGAACAAGATCACATGGTGGACAAACTGAGATCTGAATTGGAAGCCACTAAAGCAGAGTTGGTTGCCACTTCCAGTAAACTCGAAGATACCGCTGGGAAAGCTGAAGAACACGAACAGAAGCTGAAGGCAGCGATAGAGTCAGGGAGCGCTTTGGTGGAAGAGGCTACAAGATTGCGACAGGAGAAAGAGTCCATGGCTAGCACACTTGAAAAACTGAGAAGTCAATCAGGTACGGCTCAAGACGAGTTGGACAGATTGGCCGAGGTGATTGGCTTACTTAGGGTTGAGCTAGAAGAGATGAAGAGTCGCTACCAAGACTTGAGAGTGAAGAACGACACTGAAGCAGCCAACCATGCAGAAGAAATTTCAGAGAAGAATAGTCATCTTCTTGCCCTAGAGAATGAGGTGAAGAAATTGAGACATGAGAATGTGAAAACAAAAGAGCATCTCGGGCTGGTGTCTGCTGAAATCGAGAGCCTGGTTGGCACTCACGACCAGCAGCTGAAAGAATTGCTGGATGTCGAGGCCAGCCTCAGGGCCGAGGTGGCAAGCTTCACCACTGAACTCGGTGAAAAGAAAGCTCTTGTCAAAGATCTTCAGGAACAGCTTGAAGCATCCCATCAGGAAAACGTAAGGGTCAAAGAACAGTTGGCCATGTTCTCAACAGAATCAGAGAACATGGTTGGCACGCGTGACCAGCAGCTGAAGGAACTGCTCGATGTCGAGGCCAGCCTCAAGGCCGAGGTGGCAAGCTTCACCACTCAGCTCAGTGAAAAGCAAACTCTCATCAAAGATCTTCAGGGACAGCTGGAGGCATCCCATCAGGAAAACGTAAAGGTGAAAGAACAGCTGGCCATGTTCTCGGCAGAGATAGAGAACATGGTTCAGAACCATGACCAACAATTGAGGGAGTTCTCAGATGCAAACATGAAGCTAGAGTCGGAGGTCGCCAACTATATGGCAAAAGTGGCTGACAACGAACGTTCCATCCAAGACCTGGAAACAAAGCTCGAGTGCCTTCATCAGGAGAATGCTTCCATCAGGAACCAGCTTGCACTGGCCTCGGCGGATGCCGAGGTGTCTGCCCAAGGACATGACAAACAGGTGAAAGAACTCAAAGAGCAGCTGCAAAATCTGAACGGAGAAGTTGATCGGCTCCAGAGATTTGAAGACCTTTACCGGGAGGCAGAGGTTCAGTTGGCAGAGGCTCGAGGATACCACGAGGCTGCTGAGGCCAGACTTGATGCCCTGAAGCATGCAGCAGACATTGAGAAGAGGCATGAAACTGCTGCAGTAATGGAAGAAGTTCTTGTTCAAAGTGCGGCAAAACTTCAGGGTGCTTCCAAGGACAGCCAGAAGAAAGGTGAAGGTGACGTGCAGATGTCGCAGAGTGAAGGGCTCTCTAAGGAACTTGAGTCAAAGCAAGCGGAAGTGGAAAAACTCAAGTCTCTATTGTCGAGCCAAGAAGAGGACACCAAAAAGCTTCTGGAAGAGCTCGAGACTGTAAAGAGGTCGTTGGAAACAGCAGAGATGCAGCTGAAATCAAGCCCTCAAGATACACAGAAACTCCAAGGTTCGACAAAGAGTCCACAGTCAGAAACAACCCATGAGACAGGAGATGAACTTAAAAAACTGAAAGTGGCGTTCAAGAAGTCGAGGGGTGAGCTGAGGCTGAAATTAAGGATCTTGGAAGACAAAACTAAAGAACTAGATGCAGTGAAAGCGCAGAACAACTCGCTGCAGACGGACTTACAGCAGATGGTCGAGGCACTCTCGAGTGAGAAACTGGCAACCAAGGAATTGCTCCATAAAATGCAAGACCGTGACGATCAGCTGGCGCTAGCATCTGAAGAGGTTGCAAAACTGCGGGAGGAATGTGCTGCTGCAAAAACAGACTTGGCACTTTCATTGGAGAGGATTTCCGAGGAGAAAGCACTCCAGGAGGGTCTGCTGGGGAGGCTCAAATCTGCTGAGATGGCTCTCAGTTTTTCGCAGACCCAGGTGGAAGAGCTACAAAGTAAAAAGGCAGTGCCATCCATAGAGGACATCGAACTACTCAAATCCAAGCTTGCACAAGCTGAGACAGAGCTGGAGAGGCTGTCGGAGGAAAACAAGAGCCTACTGGCATCTCGCTCCGAAGAGGGACAAGGCCTGCTTTCAGAATTGGCATTGGCAAAGGCAGAAATGCAGCAAATGTCTTTGGAGCACGAGAGAAATATCGAAGCGAGCTTTGGCCGTGAGCAGGCCCTTCAGAGCGAGTGTGAGGCAGCTTCGGCTCTCCTGGGGGAGATGCAAGCACAGCAAGCAGAATTTTCTCAAGCCAAGTCTCAGGAGTTCGAAGCATTGCAAGCCCAGCTGGTGTCGCTAAGTGGGGACTTGGCAAAGCAGCTGGAGCTTGTAGATGCCAAGGTGGAGGAAGCGGACACCCTGAAGGAAAAGTTTGAAGCATCTCAGCTTGAGCTCGAAAGGTTTTCTGCCGAGTACCGCATCTTGCAGGATGTCCTTCTTCAAGAATGTGGCGAGGACTTGACGGTAGTTAAGAATGACTCCGAACGACGAGAGTTCAGTGCCTTTGAGTACCTCAAGAAGCTACTGGACAACGCAAAATGCAAGAGAGAGGCCCTGGAAAACCAGCTTGCTGAAAAAGAGGAGCAGTTCAATCTGCTTCAGCAAAACTATCAGTCCTTAGAGGACCGGTACCAGCGGCCGTTACAAGATCTTGGGGCATTTGTCCGGAGCATCATCGAGCACACCAACCAGTCGTCAGAAGCTGCAGTGTCCCTTGAGGCAAGTCAGCTGGAAGACTTGAACTGGCTCCTGGCAGTGCTTCAGGAACAGGTCACATCCTTGAAAGTTAGGAACGAGCTCCTCACTCAAGAAAGTCAGCAGTGGAAGTCATCTTGTGAAGATGCGAGTGAAAAAATGAAATGTTTGTCTGATGAAAGTCGCCACTGGCAGCAGAGATACAAAGAGGTGGCAGAGACTTTGAAAGAGAAAGAGAATGTTGTCAAGTGTCACAATTCGTCGCAGACGGAAGCAGGCGAAAGCTTCATTACCGAGAAAGAACAAGTAGAAGTGCATGCAGAGAAAAAAGAATTGCTCAATCAAGTCTCTCAGTTAAAAGAAGAAATGGCAATGCTGAAAACAGAGTCTTTTGGTTCAAATGACAGCTCCAAGGACTTACAAAAAGAACTCTCTGCTACTAAGCTCAAGTTTGAGAAAATGATGATGAAGCTGAAGCTCTTCAGGGAGAAGAACAGTAGACTTGAAGAGCAGCTGAGCTCTCTTCAGAAAGTTAACGGGGACCTTGAACAAATTTATCAACAAAAAAAAAATGAGGCATCTCATCTTGAAGAAAAGTGTCGTGCCCTCCAGGAGGAAGTCGAAACTTTGTCACGAAATGACCATACCGAAACTGTCGTTCAACATCTGCAGCAGACCTTCGAAAGAGCAGAGAAGGCAGAAGCAGAGTGTGCCAGATTGGACGAGAGAGTCGGCAGTCTCCTGGAACGCAACGGAAAGCTAGAAATCGAAGCCGACTTTTTGCGTTCAGAGCTTTCCAGCCTGAAGGAGCAAGCCGAGATGCTCGTCAGCGACAACGAAAATTTTCAGCAGCTTGCAGAAAACCTGAAGCAGGCACGACATTGCCTCGAGGAGGAGCTGAAGACTCAGCACGAGCAGCACGTCAAGGCCACCAAGGAGCTGGAGAACGAGCACCGCAGGGCGCTGGATGAAGCAGCCAAGTGTGAGGCAGCACTGTCAGCGCTGAAGACAGACTACTCCCAGCTGCAGGAGAAGTATAACCAGATTGTATACAGACACAGGGACCTCCAGGAAGAGTTTCATGTGGCAGCCCAAGAGAAGCGCCATCTGGAGGACAGGTGCGCACAGCTCACGGAAGAGTGGGCAACAGCCAGACGAGCTCTCACAGTCTTCGAGGAGCAGCAGGGTGCAGTGGGACAAAAGACCCTGCAGGAGCTGCAAGAGCTGCGGCAAGCAAACCAGCAGTTGCAGGAGCGTTTTCACCTTTTCAAGGACAAGCATCTCAAGGCTGAAGAACGTCTGGTCCAGGCGCCAAACCAAGAAGTGGGAGCCTCAATGGAACGTGTCACTGAGGGCACTGGAGGTACAGCGAGAACTTCGGAGGCACCAACGAACCGAGTTGAGATAGAGGAACTCTCCCGGCGGTATGAGTCCCTGGTGGAGCATTCTCGAGCCAAGGAGAGCAAGTGGAACCAGGAGAAGAAGCAGCTGAAGCACATCGAGGAGCACCTGAAGGAAGCCGCCGAAACCCTGTCAGCTGAGCTGCAGGTTTTGAAGACCAAGCACGAGGAAGCGCTCGAAGCCAAGCTGGAGCTAAGGGGTCAGCTTGAGCAGATGACCAAGGACAATCGGGCCCTCAGCCAGCAAGTTCAGAACTGGAGGAGCTACATCAAGGGCTTCGAGGAGAACAAGGAAGGAGGCAAGGGCCTAGAGGCCCCGGAGGTCGACAGGTTGCGTCTGGAACTGGACCAGACTATGAGGAACCTTCACCAGCTGGGGCTTAGGAACGAAGAGATGTCTGTTGACCTCAGCAAGGTGAGCTGTTGCACCATCAGTGCCATCTGCTGGCATAATTGTTGCTATTCACTTTCGACACATTCCAATTGTTGCTTTGTCTAATTGTTGCTTTGTCAAGTAGGCGCGGTTCAGCTTGCACACACCCAAGCGATGACAGTTGTGCCTCATGTGTCCAATGTGGAAGTGACCAACCCCTGGTGTGTGTTTCAGTGCCACTGTACATCTAGGGCACATTTCGTTGCAACCTTGCATGCTGCTGTGGGTTTCAAATGCATAGCATTTTTAGGGCCAGCTCCTAGCATTCTCGCGCCTGGTCTGGGATGTGGCCTCGATGATATCATGGTGACATGACGTCACAGTGGTGTCAGAATGATGTCACAAATGACATCACTGTGATGTCACCATCACAGTGGTGTCACCGTTGCATGACGTAACATTACATGGTATTGTGACATCAGGCAGAAACGTGACGTGACATTGTGACATCACATCATGTGACATGAGTGTTACATGACACTGCAGTAATGTGACACTGTGACATCATGTCACCATGACATCACACAAAACTCTGATGTCACTAGCACCATGATGTCACGTTCCACCATGATGTCCCAATGCCACGTCATCATGTCACCTGACGTACCAGAAAAGCATCAGCACAGCGAGGCAAAGGGGACCTAAACGCTATGCATTTCAAGTGCTCTTAGATATACCAAAGAGACAGGCAGTCTTTTCATTGTGGGCGGTCTTTTTCCCTGCCCACCTGGCCAGGTATTGGAGGAGAGGAGTGGCCTTCGACACCAGCTGTCCCATGCCCAGGAAGCCCTGCGGCAGAGGGAGGACCAGCTGGTGAGGCTCCAGTCACGGCTGCCAGCCAGCAGGGACAGCCACTTCGTCGTCGTGAGTGTTCACCTCGGGACCTTTAATTAATTGTGTTGTTTGTATGTTTAGATAGCAGAAGGTTAGTCAGCCCTAGTCAGTGTCTGGTGGTCTTTCACTACACAAGAAATTTAGCCAGTGCAGTACAACCGCTAACTGAAATTTGGAGCTCACAGAACAAGGCTGGAGCGATAGGCGGGATGCTGCAAAAAAACCAAAAACATCACTATTACAGCGATATTTCTAACGGATGGCCATAGTTTTGGAAAAGAAGTGCGTGATTGAACACGGCCGACAAGTTCGACGAAACACGTGACGTCAAGATTCTCATTCCCTCTCCTCTTCGCTTCGTCCCCTCGAGCTGGTGAACTGAAGCGAAGAGGAGAGAAGCGAGGCCGCTTCCCCTCATTCTCAACTGTTCCAGGAGGATCGTGACGTCAGAGTCCTCGCTTGATCGCGCCCTTCTTTTCCAAAAATACTACGGCCATCCGTCTGAGATATCGATATATGAGTGATGTTTTGGAGTTTGTAGCGTCCCGTTCAACGCCTTTGTGGCCTTATTTTCCGAAATACAAATTTCGGTTCAGCATCCCTTTAAAACGTGCATCACACACTACTGATGCACGACCTCACTCCAGTACAATGTTCATTCAGATCAAAGCGGGCAGGGGTGGGGATTGAACCCAGCATCCCTGGGTTCTACGGTGCGAGCTTTCACTTTACACGCATCCGAGCTGTGCTGCGTTAACACTAGTGATGGACCGAATCTGCCGACCTTCAGATTCGGCAAAGTTTGGCAAATGCCGAACTTTTGAAGGAAAGTGCGGCAAAGATTTGGCAAAAGTTCGGAAAACGTCTGCGCACGCGCGAGAACACGACGGGGCCAAGGATTGCAAATGGAAGCCGTGCGTTCGTGCGGTTACCATCGTACAGTGTAGTACTACCAGCGGTTACGGCGAGGTACGGAGTAGGCGACGTGGTAACTGTGTGCTTGTCAGCCTTTGCGAGTATGGTTCTCTTCATTATTCTCTGCTTCAGAGAACAAAAGATCGACCAGAAATGGACGCGAAAATGCCGCAGTCCACTGCGCAACTGACAAATGATGCGGTACATTCGGGATAACATGATTTTCATTTGATCTTTCCAGTGATGCAGCGAGGTAGTTGCAAAATTGACTGACAAGTACTTTAAAGCATTCCTCGCCATTCTAGCAATCCTGTTTTCGGCTCACAAGTAGTTTGTGACAAAACAAAATAATATTGCTTTCAATTAGAGTTATTTTGCGGTTTTCATCTTTCCGCACAAAACGAAACACAAAACTATCATGCTTTACGTTGCACATCCGACATTCCTAACTCTTGCCATCTTCCTAAACGTCTAATGTGTCCTAACATCGGAAACCGGCATTTTAAAAGTTAAAAACGACACGTTGCAAATATGGGATGCACACTTTCATGCAAAGCTGGCGTCAAGTGCCTCAAATCGAAGAACATGCATATTTACAATATTATTGTTATCTCAGGCTCAACAGCCGTTGCATTCATTTTTGCGCACGAAACGGTGACTCGCAGAGGAAATATAGAACACAGTGTTACTGCCTTTTTTTCAATAACACACACTTGCAGGTTTGCGCTGATGAGGTCTCAAAACCGAAACTCGCGTATCGTGACTGCGCTGACTGCGCCCGCTACTGCCCAACCCCGTCGTCACACATCTTCTGCACAAAGTCATTTTAAAATTACCAGTAAACATAGAAAAATGACACGGATACTATAATCTTGTAAAATATCGCCTTATTTAGTAATAACTGCATCAATATGCATTTCAAAAAAACAAAAAACCTAGACACTTTTTTCGCAGGATAAACAATATATTAACTTTTAGGTCTGGTAACAATGTATTTTTGCCGAATCTTTGCCGAATCTTTCGAAAAGTTTAGCAAAAATTCGGCTTTGCCGAATCCCTGGATTCGGCGCCGAATTTTCGATTTGGCAAAAGTTCGGCCCATCACTAGTTAACACGCTGAGCCACCAATACCCTAACCTCTCGGCAGGGAGCATGTTCTGCCAGTTCACCCGTTTGTCCTGACAAATTCATACCACAGATCACACAGTGCATACTTCTGATCATGTATGCTATGCCAAGCCACATTATTTGAGACAGACACTATTGAGTGTGGTGATGAAGTGAGTTTGTAAGTTGCGTCGTCAAGCTAAGGTAACAGCCTGTTTGCATCTAATAGTGCCAAAGTGATCACTTTCTGGTCATTTGGTCAACATTATCTTTAAGAAATTAGAGATTGACTCCCGAGCAAAGTTGTAAAATGCCTAGCAGGTACAAGTGAGTGCAAAGCGGTAACTATGAAGCAGTTTCACAAAATCCTTTTCCCTTTCTGGTGCATAGTTTGCGAGCGCATTTATGAAGCATTATTACCACTTGCTCTCGTCTTTTGCATGTAGGTGTTTGTTCTCTAGCATTATTTCTGGTGTTGGTAAAAGGCAGGATTATGGCGAGGTGTTTCGTCGACGACAGAGTCCACGAGGTAGATAGGGTACTAGGTTTGAAAATCGAGTACCAGCCGGTGCTCTTTTACCTTTCTACTACTCCAACTGGTGCAGTCGGCTACAATGCAAAAGAACTCGAGCGAGCGTGGATTTTGACGACATCTCAAGCTCGAAATATGCCACGTGAAACTGTTCTTTATAAAGTCATCTTCCGAAATGATTTCGAAAAATTACTTTTGTTGTAAAAAATATAAACACATACTGCCGCGTGCGCAGCTAGCCAAGTAGGCAGCGCGCTTGGCTCCCACACAGTGCCGGGGTTTGAATCCCGCCACCGCTTGTCGTTTTTTTTTCTTTCTTTATGTACTTAGAATATTCTAGAACGTTGAAGAGCCATGTAGATTGTTCATGCTCAGAATATATAGTTCCAGAACGAACGAGATAGAATGTTCTGTGCTCGCAGGAAAGGCTCAAAAGAAGCCGTGCCCCACCATACGGAGTCAGTCTTTTGCCAGCGGTCGACTGCGGCCGATTGACGACGCCTGCGATACTGTCCTGTTGCCTTCTGCTATTCTCTTTTGCTTTTGTTTTGGCAGAAGTTCGCCACATTAAACACTTAGTTTTTTTTTGTTATTTACCGCCTTATCAATTGTCATTCGTGACAATGTGACATGAGACAGGTAACTGCACCCTTTTGAGAGTGTTCACCTGTCTCTGCAGGTTTTTGTCCTTCTCTGCTGAGGTTATGACCGAACACTTTGTTCAGTCGGTCTGAATCAGACCCACTGTTTTGGCATTTCAGGTGGAGGATGACAGCCAACAGGCAGACCTTCACCAGAGGTAAGGGCCAAACACTGGTCTTCTCTTTTTACTACTCTCGTGACACGAGTCACCGAGTTTGGGGCTGTGGCTAGCTTCCACTTACTCGGCCACCGATTTCCTCGAGATCAAGGCAACAACTTCATGAACAATGCCCACATGTCCTTTTTCCCGCACAACATGCGGAGATCCGACCTGCGAGATTGACCGTTCGAATTGAATCGGTCCCAATCGTCACTTGCACACCTCTCACGAAGTTCTTCAGGTCCCAGAAAATAGCTAACTGTTTATCTAGAGCCTGATCAATAGAAGAGTTTGCCTTGTTTTTGTAACGGTTTACTGGGATGTCGACGGTACCTTGATGACATAATCTGTTGAGAGCCGACCAAGTCAATCCTGGAGCTTAAAGGGTCGCAGGTCTTGCATTTGCTTGTTTATTTATTTATATAAGTTTTCTAAGAGCCCTGAGGGTCAGGGTATTACATAAAGGAGTTGTTTAGTTAAATAACAGTGTTCACACTTTACGGAGCGAGTTGAAGTCTCGTGTTGAAACAATGGCTTCATTCAGACCATTCCAGTTCATGTGTTTTTCTTGCTGAGGCCCTTAGTGTAGCAGCTTCCATAACGTCGAAACGAATTCAGCTTTTGTCTCGGGAATTTGCCAGAGCTGAGAGAGCCGAGGCTTTTAATAAACTGCCGTACTATGCCACGCAAAGGTTTTTCGGTGGGACAAGTGATTTACGGAGGGCTGCCCTTTAATAGACCCTTCTCAAGACCCTATCTGGCAACATTGGTGATGGCCATTTGTCGGACACGGAGCGTGCGATTAGACTCGAGTCTTTGCGGAACGCCGACGCAGCCCTCGTGTGCACATGCTCAAGGTTTGTGCCCAAACAACGGCGGACTTTAATGATATTTGCAGCAGCCACTGATGGCGTGCGCTTTTGAAAAGGGTCCTATTGCCAAAGGTGGTGCGCTTACATGGGCTTGCAGGCTGGCAGAAAGCGAACGGCTCCGTGTGGAGCTCCAGGAGACTGTGGAGGAGCTCCGGAGCAGTCTGAGGCGGGAGCGACAGCGACGGACTCTCATCGAGGACGAATGGGATCTCCTCGAGGAAGGCAGGAGGATCGAGGCATTGCCGTCCGACACACAAACGGTGAGCGTGCCTTTGTCTCTGCAGGTACCTTGCAACGGCCAGCTTAATTAAAGGGGAACTCTGATAGCTGCCTCGGCGCTTCTGAGGCAAAGCGCTGGCCTACGGATCCCCGGATGGCAGGTTTGAATCCGGCTGAGGTGCCTTGAACCTGCCCGAGGCCTGTTGCGGAGAAAGTGCCATGTAACCAGTCTTTGGTTGCATGTCGAGAGATTCTCGGGTGGTCGAAATTAATCCTCAGCCCTTTGCAGGGAGTGTACCAGATGCCCTTCATTGGTTTGGCACGTAAAAGCCACAAACTTGACGTTGAAAGAGAGATACTGCTTGAAGTTGAAAGAGAGGTACTGCTATTAAAAAGCAAGAAAAAAATGTGTTTTAATTATTGCATTTCACAAGTGTGTATTCATTTACTTACACCAATGTGGTCACATCTAGGCTCTTTACAAGCGTGTTTTCAGATACAGAAGACGAATGCAATGGGAACCTTTCCATCACTTTCTCCTGCACCTGAAGTAATACATACATATCATTTTACGTAGAAGGCTGCCGTGGAATGCTGTATGCACAGCCCTGTATGCATAGCTTTTGTAGCGTAAGCTACACTGGCCAAGGTTGAGCAGTTTCACGTGCCTCCTGGAGAGCCGTGCTGCGCATGCGTGAAGAGCAGTGACGTCACACGTGTCAGTCGCCGATGCACGCGCCGCGCGCATACACCCGCTCGAGATCATGGCTCGCGCTGTCCGGTTGTTCTGGGTGGCAGCTTGGTTGCTTGATACATAACAACAAGGCGCACAGCTGGCGCAAAAAAGTCAAATTGGGGGGTTTTACGTGCCAAACCAACGACGGGCATCTGGCACGCCCCAGCGGAGGACTGAGGATTCATTTGGACCACCTGGGGATCTTTTGATGTGCAACCGAAAGCTCGGTTACACGGCGCCTCCTCCGCAATAAGAAGAACGGAGAAGCTTAACTCATCGGATCCCGAAGTAGTCACATAATGCGTATACCGTGTGTGTGTCATTGAAGCAGCGATAAGCATGATAATCAAGTTAATCCCAGACAACCAGGAAAGCTAAGAATAACCAGCTGAACCTAAGCTCACGCTATGTATATTGTGGCATAGCCGAGCTAAGCCACTGCAATTTTTTTGTCTGCATTCCTTCCCAGACTGAGGCTACACGAGGGGAAGATTTGGCAATGTGGACATCACTGAGAAAACTATTGGAGGGCGGGGGGAAACAACCAGAGGCCTCACATTCTTTTTACAGCGAAGCTGTTATGCGCTAGGATCTGGGAAAAAATGTGTCTGCGGATGTTGACAGAAAACTCCCCATTATAGTCGTGGCAAGTATGAATAACTAAAAATAAACAGAGGGGGAAACCAGCGTGAGTCAGCCTTTCTTGGCATTATTAGATAGTGAGGTCCTGATCTCTTGTTATCGACTCTAGGCATCGTCCTCGAGGTTGTCCTAGAAGTCGCCCTTGAGGTCCTCCTATACGTCGTCCTCTAGGCGTCGTCCTCAAGGTCGTCCTATAAGTCGTCCTAGACATCAACCTGGAGGTCGTCCTTGAGGTCGTCCTAGACGTCCTCTAGGCATTGCCCTAGACGTCGTAAAAATAACAGCTTCGCTGGTCCTCCATTTTCACGTGAAGTGGAAGGGCTCTTAAATTTTAGAGCGCAGCTCTAAAATTTAAGAGCCCTTCCACTTCACGTGCTCGTTCCGGCTTGAGCGGTGTCGCCGTCGGCGTAACCGCGCTGTGCATTGTGGGAAATGTCCCATAATGCAACACGCGGGACTCGTGACGTCACGAGTGACCTCACGAGGGTCACGTGACCCCACGAGAGTCACATGACCCCACGAGGGTCACGTGACCCCACGAGAGTCACGTGACCTCACGAGGGTCACGTGATGTCACGAGGGTCACGTGACATCACTAGGGTCATGAAACGTCACGAGTCACGTGACCTCACGTCACGCGTTGCATTATGGAAAACGTCTCATGATGCAACGCGCGGGGAGGAGGAGGGATAGGAGGGGGAGGGGAAGAGGAGGAAGGAGGAGGAGGTTAGAGTTTAAGGAGGAGGAGGGAAGGGGGAGAACAGAAAAGGGGAGGATGAAGGATGAGGAGGGAGGAGGAGAAGATGAGGAGGGAGGACAGGAGGAGGAGAGGAGGGAGGAGGAGATGAGGAGGGAGGACAGGAGGAGGAGAGGGTATGGATGGGGAGGAGGGGCATACCCTCCCTTCAGTACCCTCCCCTCCCCCTCCTCCTCCTCCTCAAGAGCTGCGCTCTGATTTGGCGTTACAGGGAGTTGTAAACGTCTTTATTTTTTGTCTTGTTATTTCCAGCTCCTGCTCCATGAAGACATCATCAAAATACCACCCACGGAATACTCCATCAGTGAGTTCCGTCGATTGTTTCTGTTTTGAGTGGCCTGGACTTGCTCGAACTTTACCGGTTATATATACTAGCCTAGTTCTCGAATCTTTGCAATTTCGAGGAATTCTGTCTGCCTTCAGTGGCAACCAAAGAACCCTTAACAGTCTCGACATTGATGCAATAAAGCGGTACAGAAACCTACAGACCTCCCAAACACTAATTCACATAAACTAGCACATGTTTGGCTCATAGTTATGCACTAATGGGTGGCTCATGTCGGCTAAAATGGTGCTTAATTTAAACTGGAAAAACTCTGCTTGGGAAAGGGACAGTCGAGGAAATTTGGAAGCCATCTGTTGATGCATAACTAATCTATCTACCCGAAAATCCCTAGCATGTACATTATCACACAGTACTGCGTAATTTCCTATCAGCGCACTCAACTCACCATGTGCATCATCGTTTGCAATATCTGTAGGTTTCTGCACTGTTTTATTGCATAAATACCGAGACTGGGAGAAGTTCCTCAACTTACTCATCGAGAGATAGGAGTGCTTCGAGATAGAAAATCTTCATAAGCCATGTCCTCATTAACCTGCTGAGGTGAACAGTCCTGTTCAGTCTTGTAAACTGTTATTTACTGGTCATGATAATTACTACATTTACACTAGGGTGCCTCAATGACCAACTGTCCTGCGGCTGATAGAAGGCCTGCGGGCTTGGAAAAGTTTATGACCTGCCCTGTGTTTCAGGGTCTTCTACATTTTTTAGTCAGTTTAGGCCTCATTCACACAGCCATTTCCTCGCCCCGTCCCGGTGCCGGCGCAGAAGGTGCCGTGCCGAAAACGGGGCAGTGGAGTGTTCGAACCAGCGGCGACAAAGCTGCCGGCGGCGGTGGCTGCATGAAAGGATGGATGGATGGATGCTGGTGGCTGTACCCTCTATTTTGGGCGGTAGCTTGCCCCACCTAGCCCAGAAACCTTTCTGCACCTCTTTAAAATTCTGCTTGGAACTTTTGTACCCTGTTAGTTTTTTTAACCGTATAATGAGAGTTTCGTGTTTTCGAATAAATCCCCAAAAATCCGAAAAACACTCGCCGGTAAATTTTCAGTCGATTTGAATTTATCCGAAAAACTCAGAATTTCGAGGTCACAACAAAACAAAAAGAAAAAAAAAAAAAAAGACGCTGTTTTACAAAGTAAGCTTCATAAGAGCACAAAGAGGTGCAACTTCAGTTTCTTTTGAAATCGCGAACTACTTATAAAAAGGAATTTGCCTTTTAGCTCGTCAATGTTCCTTCGGGACAACGGGTCATGGTACACAAACTTTATTTATATTGTTTTTGAATTTTAGAAAATTAGGAACACAGTAAAATAAGCTTTGAATTTCAGAGAATTTTACATCTAAAAAAAAACAACTCAATTTTGAGGGAAAAATGAACTCCGAATTTGATGAGAAATGAACTCCAAAAACACGCAATCCTACGTATAACCCATTAATTTCGTACACAATTTCACACTTCCCTAGTTCTCTACCACTGATCTTGTAACTCCCCTTTTTACCACTATACCAATCACCAAATGTAGCGGACTATCGGCGTCGATCGGCACCGTCACAACTTCTCTTGTTTCTTGGAGCTTGCGTTTGGGTCAGCAACAAAGATCTTTCATGTTTGAAAACATTTTACTTGTCTCTACATCTCTAAATGAAAATGACAGGACCAACTGCGAGCACATTTCATATCAATCACTCGTTGAGTCGTTATGCCACATTTCTTCCCCAATGATCAACCACCGTATTTTCTCCCTTTAGCTGCTCTTCCTTAAAATCGCATTTACGTCCATCCTAAAGGAACTGATGCGGTCTCACCATTTTGACCAGCAGCTCAGCGGTAAATCCAATTTTCTGTACGACTGCTGTTGAAGAGCTGTAAACATCAAACAATGCGCGCATTCTCCCGCTGCTTCCCGTAAAGAGCTTCGTTGGCTTCGTCGTTGTGGCACGGTACGGTCAGTTCCCCCTCCCGCGGCCGTGCCCAAGGTCGCCCAACTTTTGACAATCCGCCAGACGTAGAACATCGCCCTTCGGCTCCTTTCGGCTCCAGCGGCGCGATTTAGGGCCCAAACCGAACCCTCTCTCTTGGGGGGGGGGAAAGATGGCTGTGTGAATGAGGCCCTGCAGATGAACTGGTCCCTCTTGCATTGTTCTCACGCAAACTGTTTTTATTTTTTTGTGAGTGCTCCATCAGAGTAGTAGAAATGGGTTTTCAATGATTTATCAAAGGATCCGATGATTGCCTTTTGTAGTCGGATACGAATTAAGATTTCTACTTTCGGTAACGTTTCGGAATCCCGTGATCGCGCTCGGCCAAAGTGTGACGGAATGCAACAGGTGCATGCTGGAGGTGAAGCTTCTCAGACCTCAACTTGTATCCGATCGTAGAATTGGCTCAACGATTGCACTCTGGCATTTCTCGTGACATCAGCTGAAAGATCTCTCTGCGCGTCTGTTTTTTCCAGCTCGACAGTTTAGATCCCATGCCCACAAGCTCCGCCAGTGGCTGCTGGGAAGGCAGTAAGTCAAGAAGATGAAAACACCACTCCTTCGCCGCACTCGCACGATTTGCTTGCGCAAATTTAGGACACTTCACCCGCTTCCCACTCGCCGATGTCAGGTGACGGTGGCACCTCAAAGGCTCGTTCGTAGTAAGGGGCGGTGATCGTAAACTGCGATACGATCCAAATGTTTCCTTTCGTTAATGCTCGCAACGGCAGTCTATCACAAACGAAGGAGAGCTTCCTTTTTCGTGCGTCCGAGTTGGCCGCTTGGAACCTGGCCTGCAGCCTCGATTTTGTGCTGACAATCGCACTCTTAACATCCTCCTCTCCCAACTTGCAAGGTTGACAAAGGAGGAAAAGAAAAAAAAAATGTAGTGCTGTACACTTTGTTTTTTAGAGTAAAAAGGCACATTTTTCGGGATCGTATCTGACTGCTGCATGCACAGTCTATGTCGGTTTAGGGCTGAAATTATTATTTGAGCTATTTTCTCAGCGAAGCGGTACATTGCAGTGAATTGCCTTGTGTGTTGGGTCGTGCATATATTCGAATTCTCAAATAGCGGTTTCGAATAATACGCTATTTGATATTCGCTTCGAGATTTACTGCGATATTCATACTTGAAGTGTTGATCACAGCGGAGTTTTCAACGATTTATCAAAGGGTCCGATGATTGCCTTTTGTAGTCGGATACGAATTAAGAATTAAATTGAGCACGCTTCTTGCCGAGCACCGGTGTACTGCAAAGAAGCAACACCCACGAAAGAAAGCCCGCGGGTGTTGCTTCTCCGCAGTGCACTGGTGCTCTGTTAGAAGCAACGAGCTAACCTGCCGCCCTCAACACTTATAAAAGTATGAATATCGCAGTCGCGTGGTTGGGAGAAAAAGCACTTTCAAGAAGGATGGTGCATGCATGTGCCTGGTGTATTTAACAAGAAATGCAAACTTCGCAAATGCTGATATCTACATTGCAGTAAAATTTTCAAAATTAAACTGGCTATTATGCTAGTTTAAAACTGTAGCTATTATGCAAGAGTATATGCTAGGCAGAGATGTCCTGACAACCTGCATTTTATTGTTCATGGTTGACTTTTTTTTCTTCAAATTCGACACTGAAGAAAGTATATTTTTGTATAGCGAGAAGCTTTATGAATCCTCTCGATTAGGTATAGACCCTTTCTTCAACGGCGCCGCCATCTTGAATTGTCGTCACTTTCAGTATGGGCGAAAACATTGTTTTGCCGTTGCCACGCCAGTAGAAGACACTTAGGATATAAGCGTAGCCGTCACACATTATCGTTTTGTCTCCCCCTTATTTGTTTACTAGTTACAGGTTGAAACGTTTTAGTTTTTTTTCGTCGCCCATACCGGATACGCCTATTAGGTGGCTGTGGACGAGAATACACAGAAAAGGTCTATAGCTGGGCATCTTTACAAGCCTCATGTTACGTCAAATTCGTTGTTTACTTGCCATCACACTGTAGGCATAAATACAGTTTGATTAAAATTCACATAGCTTACAAATGGATAAGTGGAAGCTTGGGAACGTCCTTCACAAATTCAGCTGGGTTTTTGCTTAAGCATGATGTGATAGTAGTATAAAAGGCTTGGAAGAACTATTCAATAATCAATTAAAAAATATTGGGCCAAAACCACTACATATTCGCTTTGTACTCATTTCAAACTCAAAATCCACTATTTATGCATGCCTAATTGTGTGCCCATGGCTTTGTGTGCATTGCATTGTTGTACTAACTAGGCCTTTTTAGGTCACTGAAAAAGTTACTAGTTTCACCTTATGTGCGAGCGAAGCCAACGCTACAAGCGCGAGCATGCTGCTTGTAACAGCGCCTGTAGTGCACGAGCGCACGCTCGAAGCAGGAACGCTCAGAGCGTTGGGCTCGTGCTTCTAGCTTTGACTTCGCTCGCACATAACGTGAAACGAAGTATAGCGCATTCTTGCGCAGTCACACTTGCACAACTATAGGGTTCGTACAGTGAATCTTGCGCTGTGAAACGATCCAGAAAAATCAGCTCCTGCACATAGAAAGCTTAAAGCTTCACAGAATGTGCATTGATCTGGTGCATTTTACCGTGTGAAATTTCAAAGCGTAATTCTCTTCATGTAAAACATTAGACCAACAAACTCGCCGAAGTCAACGGCAGACGTGTTCGCAGACGACCAAATTAGCGGTGAATGTAAGTTGTGGCGCCGTCTCCGGACGGGCATAGCGAGCAGACGATGCACTTCGTTGTCTGCTACCTTCACCTTTCCAGAAAGAAAGGGCCCATTTTGTGTTTCTACCCCTTTCTGCTGCCCTTCACAGCGGGAGGCTCTGGAGAGGAGTGTGGTTACCGCATCTTAACGTTTTGCAGCATTTCAGGTGTTGGTTTGCACAATCAGTGTCACAGGGTTGTCCCTGCATGCGTGAGCTGAAGCGGGTGGTTTTGCGCAGGGAGACCTCAGGCCTGAGTGTTCTACACATCTAAGCCTTTTTGAAAACAAGGGAGAGGTACTACTTATTTGTTTTTGTTGTTCTGCCATCGCATTGCCATTTATTGTTCTTTTTGAGTTTTGACACGGGAGGTTGAATGGGCGAAGCGGTCTGCCAGCGCAAGTTTGAGTAGTCTGACATGGCGAGGGTGACTGGAACTCTATCAGATTTGAAATCAAATGAGCTGGTAACAATGTCACATGTCCATGCAATCCCCCCTCTCTAATAAACCTTCTGCAAAGCGTGCAGTGCCCTTTTTGATGCCAAAAGGAATGTTGGGAACTGGCTGTATAGAACCGGCTATAGCAGACGACGGAAGCGTCAATGGAAACGCAGGCGAGAAGACGAGGGCAGACAAGCGAGTGCTGCCATCTTTCTCTCTCTTGCTCCTTTCAGTGTCACATGGTAGATGATGAGCGAGGAGGAGCATACAGAACATTCCCATAATTCATTGCTTGCTTCGTGCATAGCTTTCTGGGATATTTGTATAGGGTCTGTTAGTAACAAAACAGGCAGTCAGATTTATCAGTGTTTTATGCACAAGTGCTAGAAAAAATCTCGAAACAGAGGAGTGAAAGGAGATTGACACTCTCCTGTAATTATATGAAGACTTTTATCGACTTGGACAAGCAGCCTAGAGCAGATTTCAACGTATGGCTTTTTTCCATTTTTCTATGGAGTAAACTTGATGCAAAACTTGGTAGTGGTGCTGTAATCTGTTCTCAGACGATCCTTATTCATCCGGGTACATGTCAAGTGTTTGTTTGCGTGACCAGCTTGTAGCTCTTGTTCTTGTAATAAAAGTGGTAAGAAGGCCACAGCAAGGCAGAAAAGGGCGGAGGCAAGCCAGAGCCCAGCATTTGACCTTTATCTTGGCGACCTTGTCAGCATAGACCGCTTCCTCTCTTTCAACCTCCCCGTTTTGTCTGAAATCCTGTTTTGCTCTTTTGTCATTTTCAAAGTGCACGGGCATCCGTAGGCCTCTCCTAGGAGTGCATGTTACGACCTGAACTTGCATCAGCCGCAGCATATTTCGGGTTTATTTTTTCACGTCCCTGTGGGGAGTTCAATGGGACCGGCATGCACAAACACAACAGCCGGGAATAAAGCTAAAAGGTATCAATGGGGTGCCACTCTGTATCGGTCTGAAACACCCACCCGAGGTACTCCTGGCGTGATCCATAAGCTATCGTTCCACATTACTCTACTAACCAGGCAATCTTCTAGCCATGCCAGAACGTGGTTATTGCTGAGGGTACACTCAAATTTATGGAGTTTTTGGCAGACACATGGTCAAGGGCCTAGGAAAAACCTGTGAACTCCGTGCCTCTCTGTCCACTGCTGTCGATGTACAAAGGGAGGTTATGCGTTACCTTTACCAGTTGCATGACCAACAAGTGACCCCGCCTGAAGCCATTCGCTGTTGCAGGTTAAGGAAATGAGGAAAAGCTGAGCCCACAAAGCTCCCCGCTCGTCATGATCAGTGGCGTCCTTCTCTCGAACGCTCGCTCCGCTAAAGTGGAAAAAAGTCTAGGGCTTTGTGGGAGGGGCCCGTCCACTTTTTCTTAATCTGCAATGGGCTATAGAAAATTGCGTAGTGCTCGCAAAAAACGTGGCGACATATTTGGCAATGGCATAACTTTACGACCTGTTTGTGTGTACGTCTATTATGGCACACATACCGACTTTTCCTGTCGCAGTCGTTGCAACCGTGACGGCGTCGACAGTTTGCGCGGGACTCTCGCACAGAGCGAGCGTCCGAGGCAGTGCAGCTGGCGTGTTGCGTGTTGCAGGCGGCGTTGCCTGGGGCGGCGTTGGCGGTGTGGTCAGCTGGCCCTGGGTCTCTACCTTCTGCTGGTGCATGTGTGCCTGCTCTCCTTCCTGCTGTGAGCAACGCGGCTTGCAGACGATCGCGCCCAGACGGGCGCTCAAACGCCCCTCGTTCTACTATCAAGCGCATCGCCGTCGAGCTTAGCGTGCACGAAGGCATTGGGCAGCAATGGCTGGGTGACTTGCGGAGCGAAGTCCCCGTGAGTGCAAAGCAGCCATTGCTATGGACAGTGCCTCGCGCAGCTTGTCCACAATACCTCCAGAAGCGGACTGCCGTTGGCAAGCCTCAGCCGGGTGTGCGCTGAACTCTCAAATCAACAACAGCCAACGTTGACGATTGAAGCTGTCTGTCTGTCACCGTTGCAAGTCGGAGGCGGCAGTGGAGTGCCGCAATCCCTGTGACGGCGAAGCAATTGATTTACGGGACGTCGAAAAGCCTGAGTTGGAATCAAGCGAACTTTCCAGTTTGGTGTCGTAGGTTGGATGACGTTGCGGATATCTTTCTCATTCCGTGGTGAGGAAGGCTCGCTTTGTGCCTTGTTTTATAATGCAAGGTACTGTTGAGGATTGCCCGGCGGAGTAGAGGGATCAGTTGGGAAGTTGGTGGGGGAAAAGGAACTGGTGCGGGGAGCTAGTTTTAAAAACGAGGTGATAAAGTTGTACAGTGACATAACGAAAATAAAATTAATTTAGTTTCGCAAACAAAAAGTGCCACTGGTGTCGCTGCATACACAGCACCAAAGTCACTTGGCCCTTGAGTTGAGCCGTTTCTCCTTGGCCTCTGAGCGATCAGATTCGAAGCCACAGTGACACATTGTTTCATAAAAGCACTTTTTCATATGCCATTATTTTGTCAGATCTGCAAGCAATACAGTGCAATCCACTTATAACGATACTGTCGAGACCGGTTATAACGAAGTCAACGGAAATCGGGAATCACTTCGCTATATCCGCTATTTCGTTATAACCTACTTCGGTTATAACAAAGTGTAAAAGGGAATGGGAAATCGTGCTCGCTTCGCTGTAGCCGCTATTTCGTTATAACCGGTCCTGACAGTACCACATAACGATGTACCGCTTATAACGAGATCAATCTATAGAGTTTCTAGACTAGAAACATCTAGTTTCTCATACAGATACAACAATAATGAGTTATAACAATTGCATTTTTGGGTTTTCTCATTATAGTTTTAAGTAAATTGCACTGTACCGTTCGTTATTCATGCAGAGGTAATATTTTACAGATCTCTAATGACGCAACTTAAGTTACAATATTTTTACCATTTGTTATCACTCTCGGAGGCCATGAAACAAGCGTATGATTCCTCCACCATATGTGGTGCCAATGCTTGGTGGCATTGAAACAATGTTTGTGTTCCCAGAAAACCATGCAGCATGATGTCATCCTAAAGCCGGACGGAGAAGGTGATATTGGAGTGTCAAAGACACTGACATTTGCTAGGAGTACTTTCAGCACAACGACGCGTTGCTGCGATTTAGGCACGGCCGTTAGGAAGGGTCGCCTCGAAGCTTTGAAAGGGCCAAAATGGCGATTGCTGCGGCAATGATACACCTCAACCAACTGCTCTGCAAAGTCTTGGTTGTCCGTATGGACCTGTTTAGCAAGCAGAGAATGCAATGATGCTACTTTCCCAGGATCCAGTGGCCTGAACATTTGAAACATCCAGAAAGTCGAACGTAGGGGGCGTGTTCGATCGAAGATGAAGTTGCCTCTTGAGTACCAAAAGGGCAGCAGTGGAACATCACAAGGACACAAGGTGGTGTTGTACTAGAATATTATAGCGAATTTTAGTAAACCGCTTTCGTGTGTCCGCTCCGTTCTACTCTACGGAGCAGCACTATCACTACTGCGCATGTGCGGTCACTCAGAGTTCGAACGTAGCCAGCTGCGCAAGCGCAGTTGATCAGGCTCGGAGCGGAGCGGAAAGTGAAAATCATCTGCTAAAACTCCCCAATGTCTCAACAAAAAAAAGTCCTCAAAAGTTTTTTTTTTTTTTTTTTTTGTAGTTACATTTATTACATTTCGTTGGCACAGAGTATCACGAACATGAGGTATGTAAATGCAACTTTTAAAACACTGGCAACTTTTGGCCGCGTGTGGAATGTGAACAAATTTGCCCCAAAACTCTCTGCCGGAAAAGGGAATTTTATACGGAGGGCTGTGTGCGAGTCACATACACAAATGTCCACCGAATCGGCGAACCACTGGTACCGAACTGGTGAACCGGCGCCAAAATCGGCAAAGTGTCAGTGCAAACTGGTTAACCAGCACCGAACCAGCGGACCACTGGTTTTAAACTGGATAAACAATGCCAAACTGTCAGTGTCAAACTGGATAACTGGCACCGAACCGGCGCCAGACCGGTGAACCGGCACCGAACCGGCACGTTTAAGTTAGTTCATTTATACAAAATGCAAGCGCAGAGGTGTGCACGGGCCCGCATCTCCAAGCTACTTTCTGAAGAGACTACTCTGTTTCATCTTCTTACTGACAGTCATCATTTCTTCCGATGAGACCGGGCGCTTCGCGGCAAACTGCTTGAGCTTCGCGGCGGCCGACGAATGGCCGGACGTTTCGGCGGCCGAAGAATCGTCGTTCGTTGTGGCGTCGGAACCGGAGGGGGCCGCCGTTGCGTCTGGGAGGCAGAGCCGGGAGTTCTGCAGGCCGTACTTGGCCTGGAGGTGAGCAAAGACCACCTTGATGTGGCTGAACTCGACATACTCCGGACAGAGCTCCTTGACAGGCGTCAGACGGCTCATGTCACCGCCCAGAGTTCTCAGCGCCTCGGTCACCGCCTCCAGGATCCGGGGGGTGACGCCGACACTCTCCAAGTCCACAGGCAGACCCACCTGGTGTTGGAAGATGCAAGCGTGAATTGTCCCAACAGATCTGACAACTTGCTTGTCTGTGCAACAGCCAAAGATTAAAGGAAAATCCACTGGTGGATCCTTAGCGAATGGGTTAGCACGACCCTTGGGAAACGCCACACACGTCCCTTTTTGGGAAACGCTAACGCTGACCCCTTCACTTTTCTCTTTCTCTTTTGCTTCCACTATTTTTAGAGCGCAGCTCTTAGGCGCCCGTTTCCGGCTTGAGCGTCGTCGTCGGCGGCGTCGGCGTAACCAAGGTCACGTGACCCCCCCCCCCCCCCCCCGGGTCACGTGACCTCGGGGGAGGGGGGAGGGGGTCACGTGACCTGGGGGGAGGAGGGGGGCCCCCTCCCCCCGAGGTCACGTGACCCCGCCCCCCCCCCCCCCCCTGGAGGAGATTGAAGAATGAGGGGAGGAGGAGGAGGAGGGGTATACGCTCCCCTGATTACCCTTCCTTCCTCCTCCTCAAGAGCTGCGCTCCGATTCGGCGTTACAGGGAGTTGTAAACGGCTTTCACTTTTTTTGCTAACTCTTTTTGACTCCATTACAGTATCAGTCTCGGCGTTTCCCAAAGATCCACCAATATTTATTTATTTAATTTATTTATTTAATATACCTCAAAGCGCCCTTTCGGGCATTGTATGAGGGGGAGTACACGTTTTTGACAAAAATATTAAAACAATAAATTTCGTACATATTTGCTTAAAGACAAGAAACAATGCAAATATACCCACTCAAGAAAAAGTACACTCGTACACAAACAAAAATAACGTAATATACCCACTCAAAAGAAGAACACTCGTACACAAACAGGAAGCATCGTGCCAACCAAGCCACAGGAAAAGAAGTCAAACTATCTCTGCACATGAAAAACAAAAAGGACACCATCCTATGACTCATTCCTGGGAAAAGTGGAACAAACGTTCACACGTAGATTTGAATTCATTTTTATCTGTTATAGACCGGCACGCTGTTTACAAACAAGCGCACGTTTGCCCACACGGGGTGTGGGCACTGCGCATGCGCAGAAACCGAATTCGCATGAAGTGAAGCGTCTGTGCATGCGCAGTTCTGTCGACAGCGCCACCGCAGCTGCGTGACGTCAGGGCCGCGTGTGGGTCTATAGTATCTACAACGTGGTGGGGCAATGAGTTCCATTCTGTAATGGCAAGCTGTAATGGCGAGTTGCGAAATTGGTTAGTGCGACAATTTGATACGCGAATTTTGTGAGGATGATTATGTCTGGGAAAGATGCGATGAGGGGAAGGCAATAAGCGTTCCTTAAGGTTAACATCAAAGTAATAAATATTGTGGATGAACGCCAAACGGGAGACTTTGCGCCTGGCATCTAATAAGGGTAAATTAGCCTTTTGTTTCAGCGCCGAAACGCTCGTGTAAGGTGAACAGTCGCTATATATGAAGCGCGCGGCTTTGTTTTGAATTTTTTCTATTTGGGCAATCAGGTAATCCTGGTGGGGAGACCATATGATGCTGGCGTATTTAAGCTGAGATCTGACAAAGGACTTGAAAGCTAGCAAACAAGTTTCAGGGGGAGCTAAATACAACTTCCGTCTGATGAATCCCAAGGAACGACTTGCTTTCCCAACTATGTAGTTAATATGGTCGTGCCAATTAAAAGTATCGGAAATGAAAACACCCAGATATTTATATTTATTTACCTTTTCCAGAGGGACACCATTGATAGTGTAGTTGCAACTGATTGATGATTTCTTTGTTGTTACAGTCATACATTTGGTTTTTTGTCTATGTTAATTCGCTCACCCTGTGTTTGGCGCACTATGGCCTATGTTGCTGCTGCGCCAGAAAACTCCAAATTCATTCATTCAATGCTAATTTGCATCTGCCACCTGTTGCACCATGAAGCAATAGAGTTCAGATCGCTTAAAAGTGTACAGGTGTCGGCTATATATACTATCTTTTTATACAGCGCACAATCGTCTGCGAAGAGTCGAATCGATGGAGAAATGTTAACAGGGAGATCATTTATATATATAAGAAAGAGAAGGGGTTCCAGAACGGAGCCCTGGGGCACGCCAGACTTAACATCAGTGCTTGATGATAACTGATTAGAAATTGCAACGGACTGAGTTCTATTCATAAGGAATCGTCTAATCCAAAATATAAGTGAGGGGTCCAAATTCAACGTTTCAAGTTTTTGTAATAACCTTTAGATCTTCCTTTAATTTTTTCCGGCCTTGGGGGTTCTCGTTAGCCCGCCTTGCAAGCTTAGCAGCGGCATCCACTGCCCGACGCTGTTTTGGCAGCTTGTCTCCTTCGTTCCCAATCCATCTTCTTTTGCCTCCTACTTGGACCAGCGCTAGTACTTGGTTCACGCTCCATCTTGTAGCACAAACCAAAGCATACGCATTCCGCACACCCGCAAGTTCAGACTCACCCCAGCATCCGCGCGCGCATCGGCTTCTGCCGCGTGACGTTGCCTCCCTCCTGCCTTTGTCCTTCACTACTCTCCTCCTCTCCACATGGCACGCTTCCCTTTCCACTGTTTTGTCCACAGAGTGACGCTGTCAGCTTTTCCGTATCAAGTGTGTACTAATGCTAACGCATTGATGAAACGTCTCGACCCAACACCAGCTACAGCCAATGACAGCGTGATGCAGGGTGTGCCTTATTGTGTTCACGCATCTTGCTTCGTGATTCGTTCTTCAGCGCTTTGATCGGCTAATGCTGCTATCTCATTGGCTGTGGAGGGATAATAAGATGCTTGGTACTTGCCATTCACCGTGTTTTAGAGCGCAGCTCTTGGGCGCCCGTTTCCGGCTTGAGCGGCGTCGCCGTCGCCGTCGGCATCGCCGACGGCGTAACCGCGCAGTGCATGATGGGTAAATTTCCCCGCTAAATTGGAAAATTTTCCCCGCTAAATCTAGCAGAAAATTTTCCCCGCTAATTCTAGCGGAAAATTTTCCCCGCTAAATCTAGTGGAAAATTTTCCCCGCTAAATCTAGCGGAAAATTTTCCCTGCTAAATCTAGCAGAAAATTTTCCCCGCTAAATCTAGCGGAATATTTTCCCCGCTAAATTTAGCGGAAAATTTTCTCCGCCCCCACCCCTCAAGGTCACGTGACCCCCCCCGTGCCTTCCCCTCCTCCTCAAGAGCTGCGCTCTAATTCGGCGTTACAGGGAGTTGTGAACGGCTTTCATTTTTTTTTAAAAGAAAGCTAGAGGGGACCTTGAAAGAAAAATATGAGTTAAAGGTGAATTCTAGAGTATTTTTATCCGGCGAATCTGAATATCACGTTCCTTTTCCCCGAAGATGTGACTAAACGTGAGAAAGCACGAAAAACCTCTGAGCAGTCGTTACGTCGTAAAAGGATGATTCGGCCGCCAAGCGCGTGTCGCTCGTGTGGGCAGCGCGTGCAATTGCAAGCTTGCCAGGTACATTCCCTCGCACCGACACCGATCGCGACGTCTTTTTCTAACCTTTTCGAAAATAGCGAGAGCGCGCGTGCACAACTTCAACGGGCGCCAAAGACGCGTGAGAGTGGAGATTCCGAAAATTCCTCTTATGACACAAAAGCCCCGGGAACGAGGGGCTTCGAAGGTACTTTGAAGATGATTTTCTGCAGCCTCCGTGCACCAAGTTGAAGAATAATCTCAATATTCGTGATCCTGGAGGCCAAATGAAGACGATTATTGTATTTCTACTCAAATGCAGATCCGCTTCAGTTTCCCTTTGAGCAGTGTCAGTGACTATAGTCGCCAGGGCCTTTCCTCCCCTACTGTGCTTTACTGCATGACGGACCATAGCAGACGCCACAGACCACAGAAGTCAAGCCAATCCAATACCATGTAAGTGTCATGTGACCTTCAGGGAGGTGTGCTAATGTGCAGGACTTGTCCTCTAGGTAGTATTGCTTGGTGTTCATTCGTTTTTACATTACAAAGACACACAACTGGAAAAGAGAGAACCTGTGGGGACTCCTGGACAAGAAGCATTTTAGCTAGGAAAAGAAAGAGTCTGAGAAAGCAACTTGGAAGAAAGTTTCATTTAGACTGAAAGCAATTTTGCGTGACGGCCTTTAAAGTGGTGGTAGGGGAGCGAAAGCTGTAGCGCGAGAGTGCTTGCCAGAGCAACGGGGCTTTTGTTGGAAGTTTTCGAGTTCATTATTTATAGGTGAGAGTTCCAATATACACCCTCAAAGCACCCTAACATAACAAGATTAAAAGCGTGCACAGCCTATTTCCTTCTGATCAAACAATGCAACATGTTCCCAGAAAAAATGGGGTGTTTCGTGTATGAGTACATTTTCAATAGGCAAATAGGCCGCATACAATTCTAAATTAAATATATATATATATATATATATATATACAGGGTGTCACAAAAAAAAAAAAAAAATTTAGAGGTTTTTTTTCACCGCAAAAATAAACTAGGCATCACTGAACGCTCATTCTCTGCCCAAAGGTAGCGCTAGAGGCTACAACCAGATGCCAAAGTTTCAGCCCGATCTGATAACTTAATCAAAAGTTATAAGTGATTTTCTGAAAATTTCAATGGGTAAATGGAGCCCATTTTCGGTTTCTGGTGCCATACAGCCCCATGTATTCGAAAACTTTGTCGGCCGCCAGACAAGACTCGTACACCGCACAACGGGTAAGATGCACAAAAGCAATAGAGAACAATTTCATGAAATGTCATCGAAGCTCACCTTTATGGCCTCGGCAAGGTGAGCAATGATCGTGTTGACCGCCAGCCCACGAGCCGTCGCAACAACCGCCACGTCCCAGTTATCCTGCAGATACCTCGCATACGTCGTCTGCTGCGTGTCACTGAGCTGCTGCAGCAGGTACGGGCTTGCCTCCAGACTTGTCGACCCACTCTGCGGGACCGCAACGTCCTCCAGGGGCTTGAGCTTACGTTCAGCACAGAAGCAAGCCACCGTCTCCACCACGGGCCCCCCGAACTTGTTCAGCTTGGCCTCCGAGACCCCTTCCACCCTGGACAGCTGGTCCAGGGAGGAGGGACACACCCTCGAGATCTCCAGGAGCACCCGGTTGTTGAAGACCATGTAGGGTGCAAAGCCGCAGCCCTCCGCCAGCTTGTTGCGCAGCTCCACAAGGCGAGAGTAGAGCTCCGACCGCAGCTTCTCTTCCTCGGTCGGCTCCACGGGCTCGCACGACGGCCCCGAGTCGGCAGGCTTGTCTTCGTCGCGCCGTCTGCTCGCCAGGATGTTGAGAACGTCCGCGCATGGAATGACCTGTGGTCTGGGAGGGCGCCGCGTTGCTTCTTCGAGGGCCAGCAGTTCAGTGGTGGGCTCCAATGAAAGCCCGTCTTCACCGCGATCGAGCCATGCGCTGCCTTTGGGGGTAAGCACCACGGACGAGAGGAAACGGGACGAGAAACCCCGGTCGGCCATTTTGCCATTGTGGATGGCCTTCTCCGCCAGGTAGCCTTCGGCCATGAGGAGCCTCGCAAAGGCCTTCCAGAAGGCCTCCGTCCTCTCCTTCCCTGCGCCAAAGTTGGGGCCGTTTCGCAGGTACTGTGGCACCTTCTGCGACACCGAGCCCCGGAGAACCGCAATGGGTGTCGCGAGCCCGTACCGCTGTCCGGTGTCCTTGACCACGCGCAGCAGCAGGCGTCCCTCCCGGGCATAGTCCCGCCGGTCGTCCCGGTCGCCTTTGCTGTTGTTGCTCTGCAGACGGCGCTCGCAGTTGTCACAGCAGCGGGCTGTCCCTCCGACCCGCTGGGCCTCCTCGCTGGCAAAGTGGGCGAGGAGGAGCTTTCGGCGGCACCGGGTGCTGGTCAGGTAGTGCTGCATCTTGTTCAGCATGTCCGTCTTGTGCTGCAGAAAGGTCGGGTTGGAGATGTCCTTGAGGAAGTACTTGTTAGTGACTAGGTCCCCCGGCGAGTAGAGGACTCGGCAGGAGGCCGGCAGCCCGTCCCGGCCTGCCCTGCCGATCTCCTGGTAGTAAGACTCAATGTCCCTCGGCGCGCCGTAATGGATGATCCTGCGGACGTCCGGTTTGTCGATGCCCATGCCGAAAGCCACCGTAGCTACCACCACCTGCACCCGGTCGTTGAGGAAGTCTGCGTGGGACTTCTTGCGCACCTCCAGCGACAGCCCGGCATGGTACACAGAGCACTTGAGACCCCTGTTTCGCAGGACTTTGTAGACCTCTTCCGTCGACGCCCGCGTCGAGCAGTAGACTATGGTCGGGCTGCCGTCATCTGGCACCGCGTTCTTCAAATCGTCCGCCATGACCGCCTTGCGGTTGACCTCTAGGTACAGGTTAGGCCTGTCGAAGCTAGTGCACGTCAGCACGACCTGCTTGAGGTTGAGTGCGCGGACTATGTCCTCGCGGACGCCTGGAGTCGCCGTGGCCGTGAGTGCGAGGAAGGGAACGTGCCCGAAGCGAGTCCTGAGCTTGCCCAGCTGCCGGTAGGCCTGCCTGAAGTCGTGACCCCACTGGGACACGCAGTGGGCCTCGTCGATGGCGAACAGGGTGATGCCCACCTGTTCATCCAGCTTCTCGAAGATGGCCGAGCCGCTCTCCGCGAACTCGGGCGTAACGTAAACCAAGCGGTAGCGGCCGGCTTCGACGCCGTCGGTGACCGCGTACTTGTCGCTCTGCGCCGAACCGAGCAGGCAGGCCGGGATGTTTGCGGCCGCTAGCCCCCTGACCTGGTCTTCCATCAGCGATATGAGCGGCGATACGACTACGGCCGTTTTGCCCGTGAAGACAGGCGGGAACTGGTAGCAAAGCGACTTGCCGTAGCCCGTGGCCATCACGACGCAGTTGTCCCGCTTGGACTCGAGCACGGAGCGGACGATCCTCCACTGCATTGGCCGGAACGCCGTGTGGCCGAAGTGGGTCCTCAAGGCGCGCAGATGCGCCTCGGACGGTGGTGGTTCTTTCTCGAGGACTTCGTCGGGAACGGTCGTAACCACCAAAGTCTTCTTGTCCACTTCATCGTCGTCGTCGGTCTCGATGTCGTAGTCGTCGATCACGGGGTCATGGACGTCGATCACGGGGTCTTGGGCGTCGCTCTCGGGGTCGCACCTCTCGGCTCTGGCGCACACGTCGAGCATGCTTTTGTCGAAGTCGTCTTCGTCGTCGCCCCAGCCGTCGCTGTCCATACCGGGCTCCTGACGACAGTTCTTAATGTTGTTCTTGATTTCTAAGAGCGTGCCAGCGACCAACTTAAGCTGCCCGCCAGCCCGCGCGAGCACACTGTCGTTGTCTGCTGCTTCCTCAGCGTCCTCCACCAGCTCGTGTATGTCGTTCAGAACGCTTCGGAGTCGGGACACTTGGGCACGGATGTCCGACGACATCGTGCCGACCGTACGCCGTTAGTCAACCTTTCAGCTGTCTTCGGTCGCTTCAGAACCATCCAAAACACAACTGATTCAGCGCGTTACAAAAGTGAGCGGGATCGAGTGCGTTCGTTTTATCCACTTCTAGTATCAACAGTATCAATTCTTTTGAAGGGTTGTATTCGTGGTTTATCCGTTTTATTCAGTCATTGGGAGTGAAAACTGCGAGTCTGAATGAATGGATGGATGGATGTTAATGGCTATACCCTTTGTAACGGGCGGTTGCTTGCGTCACCTAGCCTAAGTCTAAAAAGACAGCGTGAGATATCACCAGGATGACCTTCGGGGGATCGGGCAAAAAAACTAAGAACATCACCCCCCTGCCTCTTTCCCCCGGCGAGGGAGTCGCCAATTTTCCTCTGGTCAAACCTTGTCGGCGTTACCCCAGCACCGGACCCACTGGGAGACAGGGTTGAGACTTTGGGCCGGAGAAACGCGGGAGGGAGTCCCAATTTTCCTCTGTCCCGCCTGTTCCCAGCTGTGCTAGTTGTTGTCCATCATTTAATTCTCTCTTTGTCACTGTAATCCTTTTCTCCACCGTCCTTCCTGGTCCTCCTTCCCAACGTTCGTCCTTCCATCGTCGCCAGGGTCGCCGATGGATGGATGGATGGATGGTAATGGCTATACCCTTTGTAACGGGCGGTGGCTTGCGCCACCTAGGCTAAGTCTAAAAAGACAAAAATGTGATTCCTTCCGCCCTTTTAAAGGGATACTGAAGCGAAACTTGAAATACACCTATTATGGTCAGAAATAGGTTTAATATGATCAATGATATCCGTAATTCATAATCGCGCGTTTGTATTTTGAACGGATGGCTATATTTTTCACCCTGAGGGGCCCGATTGGGCGCGCGCTCGAAAATCAGCCATCGGAGAGCCCGATGCGTCTTGGGATATTCGGCGCATTCGTGACGTCACTTGTGCCAGACGGGAGAGGCTACGGCGTGAATGTTGTGGCTACGAGCGTTGCCACTTGGTGGCGCGTCGACGATTTACAACCTGTGACAACCTGGCCGTTTGAAATGTGCAAGGGCTGCACGCACGCTGCACCACGGCAAGTCGGCAACCACGGCAGCACTGACAAAACCAGCTCGGAGGCCGGATTCTCAAAGCGAACTTACGACGAAAAAAGTGCGTACGACAAATTTGAAAGAAAACCCGTATTCTCGAAACTAAATTGTCGCAACTTTTGCGCAGATTACGACAGAGTCCTACGACAGCTCCGAAGCTGTCTTACGCATTTTTTACGATCAAAGCCGCATGGCCGACAGCGTCGCTCAGTTACATGGTCGCGACGACCAACGGACATTTTTTTTCTACGTGCTCTTCTCGCGCGTCCCGACTTCAACCAGCAAGAAAAAAGGAAGGAGTACTTGAAACAGACCACGACGAACAAGAACGCTGGATCCACAAACACCCGAGAAGAGCTACAACGGCCAGGATTCCACCGACCAAGCGAGCTCGGATAGTAGGCCTAGCAGCAACACCGAGTCGACGCACCGTTGCTCCGGCGATCCTTGGCCAAGACCGTCTGCCCACGACCGGCTGGCCTGCTGAATGGAATATGGCCGCGCGACCCTTGTGGACCCTTCTCGGATGAATAGTTTGATCCCTGAACTAAATTTCAGAGGTCAATCTTTTCCCCTTGGCATCTCGATCTCTTTGTTTTCCGAGGCAGCGGGGACGAACGCTGTCGTCGGAAAAGGG